>JACEEZ010015114.1:55000-110000 GCA_016584305.1 Chionoecetes opilio
CCCTCATCTGGTCCCGTGTTGACATCGTATAGCGATGTAAACACAGAATTGCCGAAATCTTGTCACTTTGACAAGATCGGCCTTCGTCATTATAGTCTGACAAGAAAACTAGTCACACTCACAAGATTTCTTCCTCATGGTCTTCTGCACATGACAAGTTCTAGTCTTGTCATGAAATCTTGTCATGAAATTCAACGTACTCGTGAAATATTTTTTCATGTAATTCAATAATTTACTTTGTGCAAGCTTGATTGAAATATTTTCAGTTTATACACATTATTGAAGATGAAATAAAGAATAATGAAAATTTATCAGACATCTTAGTAACATCTTAGTACAGTGAAATTGAGATGTCAAGTATTATTGGCAGCGAGCGAAGTGAGCTGCTTCTTACCATAAGACCCGTGGAACCAAGTTTAAGCCAAAAAGTGAATAACTACTCCTAAATATTGTCGGATTGAGCTGAAATTTGACATGCAAGTAGTGCTGTCAAAATCAATGGGGGTCTGTGAAACAAACTGTTTGCGTAGAACAAGCCCTTAATGAGTAATTAGCGTAATGAGTTAATTGGCTGGAACGTGGCTCGCTGCCACGTTCCAGCCGCAAGAACTGAGCCAAAAGCAAAGGGGCCAGAGGCTGGACGCCTATACTTGATATAATATAATAACTATCTCTATATGAACACAAATCTACCACATAATAAGAATAAAAAACAAGAAATATGCTACACCGTCAGGCAACCCACACAAGGCAACCCACCCAGTGAAGCTCTTCGCCTAATGGTCTCCCTTCACAGACAATATTAATGCTTTACCACCCACACCCCCAAGCTCCACCCCCTTCCCTTCCCCCACGCCCCCAAGCCAAACCCACGCACCCCCTCCACCACCACGTCCCTAAGCCACAACCCCCCCCCCCCCCTCACGCCCCCATCTTTTCCCTGTACTTAAAACAACATTAACACCTTCCTACTTTTAACAACCGCCATATACACACTGTAACACACCACACAATAACAACACATCGCACAAGACATGAAGAATTAGAACTTAACTCTTTCTAAGTAACTAATTCAAGTAGGATCACGTTCTAAACTATTACTAAACTAGAACTCAAGTTTATTTCAGGTAACATACAGGTTCTAACACGGACGGGACTAATGTGATTTATTTAATAGTTCAAACCTAAGCCGCCATTATGTCTCCAGGCGCGACTAAGTAATTTATGCCTTTTTTATATAGCGTCCAGTGAACCGCCTTCGTCGCCTCCAGCCTTTACCTTCGTCCCACCACCGCCATAAATGAGTCAAGTTTTAGGCATTCAAGAAAAATTTATGAGCTGTCAATGGTTATCTCTGCATACCATCTCGCGTGATTTTATTAGTCGACATTTTAGTTTAGACACACTTAGCTCGACATTTTATTATTCGACATTTTAGTTTAGACACATTTAGTTCGACATTTTATTACTCGACATTTTAGTTTATTATTGTTATTTTCATTATTCGACATATTTAGTTTTTACACACATTTAGTTTGACATGATATTATTCGACATTTTAGTTTTAACACACATATAGTTCGACATTTAATTATTAGACATTTTAGTTTAGTATTATTATTTTCATTATTCGACATTTTAGTTTTTACACACAATTAGTTTAGACACACAATTACGAGTCACATGTTTTGTCGAAGTTTCTTAAGAAGTTTTAGGAAGTTCTCACCCTCCTTGTCAACGGTGACTGAGATGAGATTGCACGAAAAGGTCAACTATATCTCGCTCCCAGGTTCGGATGCGAATAGAGAAAGTATTTATCATGGGTTACAAATGTGTGTGTGACTAAGGTTGAATTATAGGAAGGAAGAGAGACGTGTGACAGACAGATAGGAATTGACACATACTCGTAAAATAGAGAAACTCATAGAAACAGAAACAAAGACATAGAAAATAGAGAAAGTATCTATTATGGGTTACAAATGACTGTGATTTAGGTTGAATTATAGGAAGGGAGAGGTGTGTGATAGACAGATAGGAGGAGACAAATTATTTATTCATTGGGCCTTTCGTTGTGGGTTCCTCAAAGGTTCCTATAAAATAAAAGTTATAGGTATTGATCGCCCCAGGAACAGTGATCAGCAGGGGACGACCAGGTGAAGAGCCAGGGATGGGAAAAGCAGCTCATGTACAGGCAGCCACAAGCAGGAGGTGTAAGCAGTATGGCGGCTGAGTGTCAACAACTTTATTTTCACCAGCTCGTCAGCACAACAATAAGTGAAACAAGTGTAAATTATCCCTAATCTATCAAATAAAGCAAAGAAAAAAATAAATGAATTAAATAAACCCCAAAAACCCAAAGGTACAAACACAATAGGTATAGTAGTAGTAATAGTAGTAATAGGAGAAGTAGTAGTAGTATAGTATTTAGTAGTATGTAGTAGTAGTAGTAGTATGTAGTAGTAGTAGTAGTAGTAGTATATAGTAGTATGTAGTAGAAGTAGTAGTAGTAGTAGTCGTATGTAGTAAGTAGTATGTAGTAGAAGTAGTAGTCGTATGTAGTAAGTAGTATGTAGTAGAAGTAGTAGTAGTAGTCGTATGTAGTAAGTAGTATGTAGTAGTAGTCGTATGTAGTAAGTAGTATGTAGTAGAAGTAGTAGTAGTAGTCGTATGTAGTAAGTAGTATGTAGTAGAAGTAGTAGTAGTAGTCGTATGTAGTAAGTAGTATGTAGTAGAAGTAGTAGTAGTAGTCGTATGTAGTAAGTAGTATGTAGTAGAAGTAGTAGTAGTAGTAGTCGTATGTAGTAAGTAGTATGTAGTAAGTAGTATGTAGTAAGTAGTATGTAGTAGAAGTAGTAGTAGTAGTATGTAGTAGTCGTATGTAGTAAGTAGTATGTAGTAAGTAGTATATAGTAGAAGTAGTAGTCGTAGTGGTAAAAGTATAGTTTATGGAAGTTATTATCAACCTTCCACTCAGACTGTAGGTACTGTAGTAGACATGTAGGGGTCGTAATATGCAGAACCACTACACTAATATTTCTACAGTTAGATGTATGAAGAGTTTCCCCGCACCACACACACCCCTTCCCCTCCCCCCCCCCAAAAAAACCTCACTCACAACCATATCCTCTTTCCTATTTTTTTCCTACCATCATAAAACTATCCTTGCTAACCACATAACCACATTGATAAAACACATCAGATCACACGTCTCACCACAAACCTTTAATTTCACAACTTTATACTCCTTCTTTTTTCATACCATTATAAAACCATCCTTGCTAACAACACCACCACCACATTCACATAACACATCTCATCACATTTCTCTACATTTCTACAACCACAACTTAATCTTGCCGACGCTACCACAATCACCTCCACAACCTTAAAGAAATAAACTAAACATATAACAATTAACCATAACCACACAGTTCCCACCACTCGTTATCCTTCAAACCTCATTAAACATCATCATTAGTCATTAACCCCTTGAGACCCAGAACGTAATTTCCATTGTAATTTGGGTACCATTGGAGGAAGTTTAGTGAATATAAGCAATATTTTAAAGATATGACCTGTTTAATATCCTTGTCCACTAACTAATTTGGTATATTCAGTTACTTTTCGTAATTTCATGGCTAACAGATAATTTTTTATAGCAAAGAAAAGATCTGGGCGTGAAGCAGTTGTACCTCAATTACTCCAAAGAAGCAAAGCAATCCTCCACAATTTCCAACAAGACTACATTTTCATCTTCAAATCAAAGCATGGAAGAGTTAATATCAATAGAAATATTCATCGTTGTAAGTGTTAATGTGTAAAGGGTTAAAACAATTGCCTTCAGATACCTTGACAACGTGTAAAGGCTCGCCAGATATGAGGTGTGAGGATGTTTTGTCAATATTATAATTTCCTTTTTGATGTCTACCGTCAATAACACTGTAGTTGCCACTGCACTAATGTCGCCAGGCGCCATATATAACGAATTTTAGCATCACTAGAGACTGAAGTATGTGCCACTGAAGACAGGTACTACAAGTCTGTATTCAACAAAGCCAGTAAATATTAATGGTAGTAAATAGTAAGTAAAGTCTTTAGTGGCTGTGGTATTCAAGGTTTCTATTTCAGTCCGGTTCCCCTTCAACCACAAATTTAATTCACTTCCAGCAGACTCACCACCCATGCCATCGTCTGTAAATGTTTTGTGACGTGTTATTACGTTCTGGGGGAGAAGAGAGAGAGAGAGAGAGAGAGAGGAGAGAGAGAGAGAGAGAGAGAGAGAGAGAGGAGAGAGAGAGAGAGAGAGAGAGAGAGAGAGAGAGAGAGAGAGAGAGAGAGAGAGAGAGAGTAGAGAGAAGAGAGAAGGAGAGAGAGAAGAAGGAAAGAGAAAGAGAGAGAGATAGATAGTATTTGATGACTCACGCTTCCCAGCAGAGATGAGTTTTAGAGGAGAGAGAGAGAGAGAGGATCAGGCAGAAATTGAGATTGAAAGAGGTGACGATCGACGCTGACTTGAAGAGATGGAGAGAGAGGAGAGAGAGAGAGAGAGAGAGAGAGAGAGAGAGAGAGAGAGAGAGAGAGAGAGAAGAGAGAGAGAGAGAGAGAGGAGAGAGAGAGAGAGAGAGAGAGAGAGAGAGAGAGAGAGGAGAGAGAGAAAAGAGAGAGAGAGAGAGAGAGGAGAGAGAGAGAGAGAGAGAGAGAGGAGAGAGAGGGGGAGAGAGAGAGAGAGAGAGAGAGAGGAGAGAGAGAGAGAGAGAGAGAGAGAGAGAGAGAGAGAGAGGGGAGAGAGAGAGAGAGAAAAGAGAGAGAGGAGAAGAGAGAGGAGAGAGAGAGAGAGAGAGGAAGAGAGGAGAGAGAGAGAGAGGAGAGAGAGAGAGAGAGAGAGAGAGAGAGAGAGGAGGAGAGAGAGAGAGAGAGAGAGAGAGAGAGAGAGGAGAGAGAGGAGAGAGAGAGAGAGAGAGAGAGAGGAGAGAGAGAGAGAGAGAGAGAGAGAGAGAGAGAGAGAGAGAGAGAGAGAGAAGAGAGAGAGAGAGGAGAGAGAGAGAGAGAGAGAGAGAGGAGAGAGAGAGGAGAGAGAGAGAGAGAGAGGAGAGGGAGAGAGAGAGAGAGAGAGAGAGAGGAGGGGGGGGGGGGGGGGGGGGGGAAGAACGTGGCTGGTAACACAATTGATACTTTTTATTATCATTCTTGTGGTTGAATTTTTTTTTAACATCAAGACTCTTTATGACGTAACAATCCCCCGCCAAAAAAACCATAGTAAATAATAATAATCATAAAAAAAAACAATAAATAACAATAATAATAAAAAAACCAGTAAATAATAATAATAATTAAAAAAACCCATAGTAAATAATAATAATAATAAAAAAAACATAGTAAATAATAATAATAATAAAAAAACTGTAAATAATAATAATAATAAAAATAATACTTTGTCCCCATTTAATACCCGCTACTTCTAAGGTCGGCGGCGAGGAACCCGAGGAATCTATAAAGGTCATATAGCAAACCAAAAAAAACTTAATCCCTTACATATCAACACACCTTCTATTTTTTTTTATGTGAGGAAGAATGTGATTTTTTCTTCCACGCGACTGTTCTTTGATTCTTCTCGACATTTACCATTACATTACATTCTACCATTCTTAATCAGAACGTCCAAACACGTGGTAGCAAAAAGATGCCTCTGGAAATTTAATTATGAAGATAAAGTTATTGACGCAGCAGTAATAAGGAGGCTTCTGCAGCAGTAATACTATAAGGACGTGGCCTCAAGTCTCCCTCACGCCGAGCTTAGCACCGCCGTGTCACGCAATCTGACCCAATCGCATTCGTGTCTGAGCAAAAGTCTCACGAAAGACTGTATCTTTCAGGCAACCTTCAAGTAATTAAAAGGGAAATAAGGAGAAGGAAAAGAACAAGAAGAAAATGAGGAAGAAGATAGAGAATTCACCCCATCTCATTACTCTTCCATAAAGATTCAATATTTACTACTTCTTTTAACCGGTGGAAAACATTACATATTCAATTAAGCACTCAAAACTGCACCACCGATAAACCCTTTACAAACACACATGACTCGTATTGGACTCGTACTGGTTCAAACACGCAGCGGGGGGGGGGAGCCGCTCTCCAATCAGGGCCACAAACGTATCACCAATAATATTTCAGGCTTTGAGGGGCTTTATACAGAGGAAAACTTGTATTATTTCGTCTATATTATTTCAGTTACGGGTTCGTTAATGCAACAGTGTAATCTCGTCACTCCCTTGCCGGCCACCACAGAGCACCTAGCCCACATCATACATCGTCACGATGGTCAAGTGGATAGAGTGCTGGCTTGCCATTCTGTGGTAACCGGTTCGAATCCTCACTGCTCCCGGGGATTTTTCACTGACAAATTTGAGCGGTTACTGTCCCCCTTAACCAAGGAGATGGGGGGGTGTGGTGTGTGAGGCCCCAGCATTACCCAAAGATCGGTAAAAATGAGCTCCAAGCTGGGAGGGTGAAACTGGCGATCGTAAGTCTGACTCGCGTGGACAAGACCATGGGTGAATGACACAGGACTTGCCTTAACCCTTGCCTCACCATCCAACCCCCCCCCCCCCTCAGTACCATGGAGGTTTAAAGGGCCCTGAATATCTACCTCATCAGTACCCTCCCTTACCTTGCCTCCGCCTTCCCCGCCGCCACTGAGACATTCTCGCCTTACAATAAATGACTCAGTTATACTCGTGGCGCATCAGCTTTATCGTAACGACTGATAGATCCACTTGTGTGTTGTGAACTTGTGCTGTGCTTGTTTACTACTACGTATATTACAAGAAATGGATGATGTGGTTACAATTCTACGTTCTTAAGGATGATTATAGTGTGTGTGTGTGTGTGTGTGTCATGCCTTCGTTCTTGCAACACACACATACACACACACACACACACACACACACACAAATATGCGTACACGATGTTCATGAATCTATTAAACAACTTGAGTAACCAATAAATAATTCAGAAAACGCGCCTCTAAAGGAAAACCAATTCATGCAAATATATAATCACGATAGAATTACTATAAAATCACTACTACCCGAATTGCAGGTGATTGCTGACTACTATAATACAGAGGCCGGTCCACCTTGCCAAACGCTGAGCAGTGGCTTTGATGATACAAATCCCTACCACGGTAGTTATTGTTGTACTGTTTATCACCTCTTCATGATAATTCTTCAGGTGTTAAACTTCTTCTTGTGACTTTTGACGCTTAGTATCGCTTCATAGGTCCTCTTCAACTTAGTCTCCTCAGTTAACAATCTTGTCTTGTTAACTATTAATAACTAATGTCATTATATGTATTCCTGTGACTAATAAATGCAGTAAAACGGTTGGTACGTCTTTGGTACAACACATAAAAGGCGGTGAGGGCTGGTGTTGTAATGCAGGAATAATCATGTTGTAGTTGCTAATCGTGCTGCAGTTGCTAATCATGTTGTAGTTGCTAATAGTGTTGCAGTTGCTAATAGTGTTGCAGTTGCTAATAGTGTTGCAGTTGCTAATAGTGTTGCAGTTGCTAATAGTGTTGCAGTTGCTAATAGTGTTGCAGTTGCTAATAGTGCTGCAGTTGCTAATAATGTTGTCGTTGCTAATAACGTCACGTGGCGTGGTTACAGACTCCCGCGTGCTGCATTTCACTCAGGCCTTTATTATATTACCATGGAAGGCGCTCGTGTTTCATCAATATCAAAACGTAGATTGTATCTGTCGCTAAATATTCAACGTTGCCTGACTTCTGCCGTCACCAGTTCTATTTGCTGAGAGTCTTCCTTCGTCAGATCAAATAATGAAAAGAAAATAGCTTGCCTCTGTAGTCTGGTAGAACAATGAAAAAATAAAAAACTGATTTTCTTCACTTGTTGGAAAACATATTTATTCAGTCACAATAGCGACACCTACGAACAAATCTGGTTTACATCAAAACAAACAATGACCTTACTTTATTTCCTCACCTAATTACTACTATAAATCCTTCCTGTAAGAGTCACTTTATAGAAAATCAACTCGACTAGTTTTTCTTTTCTGGCAATTACTCGGTCTGTCCTCGGCCTCGGCAAACTTGTACTCCCTGACACTGGTGATATTACACTTGTGTCGCTCCTCCTACGCTAACACGAGGCTACAGGTGACAAACAAGCCCTCGACACCGCAGTATAACCTGTAACTGGCGCCTCCCACACCCAATGTCTGATTTCAATTATCTCTGCGTGAAGGGGAAGCCGCTGGTCTGGAAATAGAATATCTCCCCAATGCCAGTGTGTCTGCATGTCCAAGGCCGCCTCGCACCTCACTGGCAGGGACGTGAGGTGTCAATACATATACCTGCGTGTCTTTGTTTACGTGGCCAAACAACACTCTAACGCGGGGAGGCGAGTTGTGAGTCAGCGAGTTTTGATATGATGAGTCAATACGTGGTGCAAGAATGCTGCCAGTGCTGCGCTGTGGTGCGTGTTAGAGCTTTCCTTGTGTACACGAGACGCAGGTGATTGGAGTGTGGCTGTTATTGGCTAACATAAAGGATACTCTTCAGGTAGTAAAGACTATTGTGTTGGGATGACGCTGCATGGTACACTACCAATAAAACTGTCCAGCATATACATTGCTTGCTTGCACACTCAGAAACGAGGTAGCTTTTTGAAACAATAAAGTTTTATGACAAAATGGTCGAACAATAATATTTGTCTTTGTCAGGTAGATGAATACAAATGCCAAGATCTTCTTACTTTGTCTTTTCATTCACCTCGACCATCAGTGTTAACCAAAATCTTGGAATGCAAAGCGCATCTAAGATACAATAAAAGGAACAAGGCCAAAGACATACTTAAGTAGTTTTATTACCTGCAAAAATAATCTGAAGCCAGAATTGTTCCTTATTTTATATTAAAGAAGCATAGTTGTGTAAGTATTCGCAGCAAACTCGCATTAAAGTCGTATAAAGCCTTGGGCTGCCCGGGTGTTGCGGCGGCCTGGCTGGGTGCGAGGACTACGAGGAGGCTGCAGGGGCCTGGCTGGGTGCGAGGACTACGAGGAGGCTGCAGGGGCCTGGCTGGGTGCGAGGACTACGAGGAGGCTGCAGGGGCCTGGCTGGGTGCGAGGACTACGAGGAGGCTGCAGGGGCCTGGCTGGGTGCGAGGACTACGAGGAGGCTGCAGGGGCCTGGCTGGGTGCGAGGACTACGAGGAGGCTGCAGGGGCCTGGCTGGGTACGAGGACTACGAGGAGGCTGCAGGGGCCTGGCTGGGTACGAGGACTACGAGGAGGCTGCAGGGGCCTGGCTGGGTGCGAGGACTACGAGGAGGCTGCAGGGGCCTGGCTGGGTGCGAGGACTACGAGGAGGCTGCAGGGGCCTGGCTGGGTGCGAGGACTACGAGGAGGCTGCAGGGGCCTGGCTGGGTGCGAGGACTACGAGGAGGCTGCAGGGGCCTGGCTGGGTGCGAGGACTACGAGGAGGCTGCAGGGGCCTGGCTGGGTGCGAGGACTACGAGGAGGCTGCAGGGGCCTGGCTGGGGTGCGAGGGACTACGAGGAGGCTGCAGGGGCCTGGCTGGGTGCGAGGACTACGAGGAGGCTGCAGGGGCCTGGCTGGGTGCGAGGACTACGAGGAGGCTGCAGGGGCCTGGCAACCCATTATGTAAATGACTCCACACACGTGTCGGACACAACGATGCTGCTTCCCAATTTCACGGTGAATCCTTGGTGTATTTAAGGTTATAATGAACGAAAACAGACTGAGTACTAAACAATAGCAAGGCAAACAAATAGTGTGGGATAAGTTGTTCACAAGATGTATGAATTCTTGGTGAAGTTAAGGTTATGATGAACGAAAACAGATGGAGTACTAAATAATATCAAGGCAAACAAATAGTGTGTGGCCTAAGTTGTTCACAAGATGTATGAATTATTGGTGTATTTGCCGCGGTTATAATGAACGACAACAGACTGAGTACTAAACAATATCAAGGAAAACAAATAGTGTGTGAGATAGGTTCTTCCAAAGACGTATGAGGCGCAAGTCCGCAGTGCCACGCCTTGACAGTGTGGCGGCGGCGGTGTTATTGAGCCGCCTACACGACCTCACGCCAGCCAGACCCTCCTCGACCCTCGCCGGCACTGTGTCAACACGCCCCTCAGCCCCACGCGCGCCTCACTCACGCACACTTTTCCGCTGGGTGAGATACTTTGGCAGCCTCTCAAAGTGCACCACCGCCACAAGTCTCCGCCAAATCCCAGGCTTATGTCACTTGCGAGGCAGCAGACAATACCGAATAAACTGTGTGAATTACAGCACACGTTCTTACTATTACAGCACACGTTCAGATAGTAAAGTATGCGGCGCTACGGTGTACCCAGCGTAACCTTGCGTCACCTTCACACACGGGCGAGAAAATTCCACACTATGTCTTGCCGCGTCGTGCAATCTCACGCACCGCAGGCGACGATGGTAAAACAGGCACAGTTTACACACCAAAAAGAGTTCTCGTTACTTCCTACATATTACTATTTCTGTCGCGTGCACAGCCTTCCCAGCAGACACTCGTAACTTCCTCGTGCAGTTGGGAACGAGCCTCGCCACCTGTGCCTGACGGGTGCCGCTGCCTCCTGCACCTTCACCGCACATGTCGACTCTGCTGCCCCCCCCTCCCGCCCCCACAGACCTCATGTCGAGTCCGCACATGTGTAGGATGTTATTTTTGGATGAATACGTGAACGTGCGTGTGTGCTGTGTGTGTGTTGTGTTGTGTGTGTGTTGTGGATTATCTTAGTTGAATTTTTTTTGCTTGCGTAATTTGTAGTGCCCACATTCTTTTTAGTTTAGTCTTTGTTAAGCATATCTATTATCAGAGAGGTAATTAAATGAGTCCTGGCATTAGGCTGGACCTAGGTTTCTACTACTTTTTATAGTGTATAAAGAAGTATATTTATCATTTGTGTTTCTTACGTTTGTAATATCGATATAATGTAATATGTGTGGTCAATAAATTAACTAACTAACTAAGAAGACTGACTAACCAATGTTACTTCTGCTGTTTGTATGATGGACTGGGCACAAGTTTCACCAGACGGGTAATCCTTCCTGAATTAATTTTTTTGGCGAACGATCTAAGCCCAAGGATTTGCAAAACATAAATGAGGTTCTGTCAGTGTCAGGGATGTTTAGTAGCACTGTGCCAGCTACCGCATTTGGCTTTGGTGTGTTGAGCTCGGCATTAAGATTGAAATACATAAATTAGTTCCTGTTTGTTGAGGTGTTTTTATGTCGCATCTTAAGTGGCTGTGAGCTGACTTAGTAATCTATGCAATGAACCCTCTTTCTACCTCCCTTCTCTTTTCACTTTAATTATTGTACTCGAGTTAATAAGTCATGTGTGTCTAAACATATAAGTTGCTCTGCCCATCTGTAAGTGGCATGTATGTAGTGCAACACTTTTATTTTTTTATTATCACTCTGTATCCACCAGTCTCATCTGACAGTGACAATTCGTCCACATATCTTACAGAGAGAGAGAGAGAGAGAGAGAGAGAGAGAGAGAGAGAGAGAGAGAGAGAGAGAGAGAGAGAGAGAGAGAAGAGAGAGAAGAGAGACGGAGAGAGAGAGGAGAGAGAGACAGAGACGGAGACAGACAGACAGAGAAAGAGGGAATATCTAAGAGAATGCCTGAGAGAGAAAGAGGCAAAGAGAGAATGTCTGAGAGAGAGAGAGAGAGAGAGAGAGAGAGAGAGAGAGAGAGAGAGAGAGAGAGAGAGAGAGAGAGAGAGAGAGAGAGAGAGAGAGAGAACGCCTGAAGTAAGCCGTGAAATAGTTTCCTATCGCCGGGTATTCGAACTGTCAAAACCTAAAATCTTGTCTCACGGAGGTCAATAACCTTTGCGGCGGAAGACATGAAAGTGTTCACTAATGAATCTTTTTTGGCGTGAAGGTGCCGGAGGTGGCAGCCAAAGGGCGCAAGTGGGTTCGGGTGTCAAGACTGTTTATCACAAGCAACAGTTCTTTTGCCTATTTATGGAACCCCGGCATCTGTCGCTTCGTGTCTCGCTTATTACCCGTTGGCTGGCTGCCCGCGCCTCACCCATGCATTTGGCTGTGTTTATGCGGGTGATGCAATGATGTGCCCTTGATGTTGACGCATTAAGCATCTGACGCATCTCTTGGCTACAGGGAGCTTTAAAATGAGGCAAAATAAATAATATAGATAAATAATATATAATAAATCATATAAATTCATGGATGGGGATGAAAGGTGGATGTAGGTAGTGTTAAGTAACAGGAACTATACACGTGTAGGTCTCCCAGGCTCTTGTAGCTTCCTTATTTTCTTATGTTTTTTTTATGATCTTACACAGCAAAGCGACGTCAACCTTGCCTCATGCGTCACTTATCCCCATCTATGCAACACCAACACCAATTAAAAACCCATCACAAGGTTATCAATCACACATTTCGGACGTCAGCACGCGTCAACGACACTAATGTCCAACGCGGCACCTCACGCCCCCTCCCCTTCCCCCCCGGGCCAGACCTGCGCCAGGCTGTTCGGAGGGCGGGTGATGATGAAGGTTCCTGGTGGTGCTGAACCGGTTATCTCCCTGGCCATAATGCTGCTGAAGCTAATCAAGAAACTCAAGCGTCTTGTCTAGTACAGTTTTAGTATCAAAACATATCTAAACTTTCCAAACATGATCAAACATTCTTAATAGCCACACATCCCTTGGTGCACTGGTAGGTAGATAGCTAAACACACCTGCATGGTATCTTAGATATTTATGGACTACTAATTTTGATAGAAAAAACAAAGTTCTACACAAACCTCACAGAATTGCCTGACTTTTAGCATTCTGAGCTATTTTTTTCCCAAGGCCAAAGGAATTAAAGTCTTTCTCTAATCTCTTTTTCTTGGCCTTGTATTTTACGGCCTTTCCAAACACATCAGGTACTCTCGCATCGCCACTACTAGATGCCCGAGGCTTGTCTTAGTACCTAACACGTCCACCTGGCGCGCTAACATTCAGTCTCCTCATTTAGGATTCTTCGAGACTTATCTTTTTCTCGACTTAGAAATTCGAGTCTCCAGGGTAGGCGGAGGGAGTAAGGACGGAGGCACGGACGCAACCCTGCAGTCCTTGCGTGACCTTAGGTGGTATGTGGCCGTGGCGAGGGTTGGGGAGGGGGGAGGGAAACCGGTGGGGAAGGAGGGAGAAAACCGGGTGGGGCAGGGGGGAGAAAACCGGGTGGGGAAGTCAGGGGGGAGTAGTCAAGACCGGCTCACATGTGTACCTACCTGGCTGGCTCGCTACCTGTACTTGGCCAGGGGTGAGGACGGGTCTTTACGGCTCGGCTCGCTGAGAACATTACGACTCTTGGCCCTCTTGTTTTTCTTCCCTCAGGGTTTTGGTCGAAATGGAGAGAAAGATTAAGAGAAAATGGGATGTATTACGAAGCGAAAAAAGGTAATATAGACCAACCACAATACAGCTAACTAAATCTTTGTCTGTCTGCCCCACACACATACATGCACACGCACCGTATAAAGCAAAAAGAAAACCAAAACCACCAAATCCTGAGAAACCAAACCACTCACAAGCGCGGTCACGGTGGTGGTGGTGGTGGTGGTGGTGGTGGTGGTGGGTGGTGGTAGAGACGCCATATATTGTCTTAAAACACAGTAATTAAGAAATGTGACTCGAGGAAACCACGCCACTTGGCTAGACCTCCGCACATTTCCCTCCTGGAGAAGTCATTAAGCTTCCACCGCCGCCCACGACACACCAGATGCCACCCACCCGCCCGCCCGCAAAACCTCTACCCACGATCAACCATGTGAAAGCAATTACCACCCTTCCCTTAACGCCTTTATACTTGGCGCCGCGTGTGGGAAGCCCTGCCAGCGGTGGAGGTGTTAAGAGGATGCAGATCAGTTTGAGGAGGATGAATAATTTTTTTTTTTATTTAATTATATGATGAAAGAATATGCCCCACATTTTTTTGTTTTTTACTTTCACCACTTATGTATTGGTGTTGCTTGCACCTGTTTACTACTTTTTCTTCCTCTTCAGGTCTTTCAGAAGGAGGATGTTCTATGGTGTTTGTTAGATAGATATGGTTGTTGTTAGACCTTGTTAGTATTCCCATAAGGAAGCTTAGAGAGGATGGTTAGCAATGAGCAAATGGAAAATATTTATGTGTAAGATGTGCGTGTGCGTGTGCGTGTGTGTGTGTGTGTGTGTGTGTGTGTGTGTGTGTGTGGTGTGTGTGTGTGTGCGTGTGTCGTGTGTGGTGTGTGTGTGTGTGTCACTTTCTCTCTTGCCCTCAGATGCATATTTATTAGAATGCATATTTCAGTTTCTTTTATCTGACCTAGGCATATCATCATTATTATTATCATTGTTATCATTACTATTATTATTATTGTTATCATTTTGACTATATATGATACACTTTCTACCATGATTTCTCTGTTGCAAATTTTACTTTATTGATAATTTATTTTACTTTACTTTAAATATTCACTTTACTTATTCATGCAGTTCATATTTCTTTGCTCTTGTTGTTATTGTTGTTATTGCTCGTACTTGTTTATGTTGTTATTACTTACAGAGCTGACTTGTCAATTCGTATCGTCACATCATTGCAAAAAAATATATATATCACAGGAAAGATGCAGAAGAGTAAGCAACCATATTTTCACTGGCGTCAGGTTGTGTTTCCCGGGTGACTAGTGTTGCGTCCTTGGTGATAAACTCAACACAACAACACAACTCAAGGTAGAAGTGTTGTTCAGACTCCCTTTCCGCCCTGTTGACCTTATTTTCCAACAACCACCACCGCCACCGCCACAACTAACAACAACAACAACAACATACGAAGCTTATGAAACACTAATATAACAAAGCGCACTGACGTAATACCAATTGAACTTATATCACAACACATGTCAAAGCATGTAGGTCAATCCTCCGCTTCAATCACTGTTTTATCTACATTTTAACTAAATCGTTTGCGTGTGCTATACATATATATTCAATTCGTGTATGTGTAAAGTTTATTGTTGCGCGTGAATGACTACTCAAGAATACGTTATGTGAGCCATGAAACTGAAGTGGATCACAGTGTTAGCTCACGGCAAATGACGCAAAGGAAATGAGGTTAAGAGAGAAGCAGAGGAAATAAAGGAGCGGAAGGAGAGAGCAAGGAGAGGAGGAAGGTGGATGATGAAGACGTGAGAGAAAGAGGAAGATGATGATGAAGAAGAGAGAGAGAAAGACGAAGATGATAATGAAGAAGAGAGAGAGAAAGACGAAGATGATAATGAAGAAGAGAGGGAGAAAGACGAACATGATAATGCAGAAGAGAGAGAGAAAGACGAAGATGATAATGAAGAAGAGAGGGAGAAAGACGAAGATGATAATGAAGAAGAGAGAGAGAAAGACGAAGATGATAATGAAGAAGAGAGGGAGAAAGACGAAGATAATAATGAAGAAGGAAGGTAAGGAAGGGAGACGAAGTAGAAGTGTGGTGATAAAGATAGAAACAAAGGGAAGGGGTAATAAGGAGAAAAAAGGATAGACTGGAGGAATAAAAATATGTATGCACAATAAATAGTAAAAAGGAAAACAGGAGAACAGGAGATGAAGAGAAGAAAGATGTGAAATGAAGTAGAGGAGAGAGGGAAAGAAAGAAGAAGTAAATGATGAAAAATAGGAGGAGGAGGAAAAAGAGAAATGTGTGGAGGTAAAAGATGGAGAGGGGAAAGGCGAGGGAGGAGAGGAGGGTCACTGTTTATTCATGCAGTAGCAGGAGGATGTGTGGAGAGAAGGAAGGAAGGAAAAACAAATAAGGAGCGAAGGGGAGAGAAGACAGAATGCAAGGGTGCTGTTCATGCAGGGTGTTGTGCTCTTTTCCCTTCCATGCACAAGTTTTCCTCACACCTTTCAAACACACAACAAACCTTACACACAGCAAACCTTACACACAGCAAACCTTACACACAGCAAACCTTACACACAGCAAACCTTACACACGGCAAACCTTACACACAGCAAACCTTACACACAGCAAACTGTACACACAGCAAACCTTACACACAGCAAACCTTACACACAGCAAACCTTACATACAGCAAACCTTACACACGGCAAACCTTACACACAGCAAACCTTACACACAGCAAACCTTACACACAGCAAACTTTACACACAGCAAACCTTATACACAGCAAACTTTACACACAGCAAACTTTACACACAGCAAACCTTACACACAGCAAACCTTACACACAGCAAACCTTACACACAGCAAACTTTACACACAGCAAACTTTACACACGGCAAACTTTACACACGGCAAACCTTACACACGGCAAACCTTACACACAGCAAACCTTACACACAGCAAACTTTACACACAGCAAACTTTACACACAGCAAACCTTACACACGGCAAACCTTACACACGGCAAACCTTACACACAGCAAACCTTACACACGGCAAACCTTACACACGGCAAACCTTACACACGGCAAACCTTACACACGGCAAACCTTACACACAGCAAACCTTACACACAGCAAACTTTACACACAGCAAACTTTACACACAGCAAACTTTACACACAGCAAACCTTACACACAGCAAACTTTACACACAGCAAACCTTACACACAGCAAACTTTACACACAGCAAACTTTACACACGGCAAACCTTACACACAGCAAACTTTACACACAGCAAACCTTACACACAGCAAACTTTACACACAGCAAACCTTACACACAGCAAACTTTACACACAGCAAACTTTACACACAGCAAACTTTACACACAGCAAACCTTACACACAGCAAACTTTACACACAGCAAACCTTATACACAGCAAACCTTACACACAGCAAACTTTACACACAGCAAACCTTACACACAGCAAACCTTACACACAGCAAACTTTACACACAGCAAACCTTACACAGCAAACTTTACACACAGCAAACTTTACACACAGCAAACCTTACACACAGCAAACTTTACACACAGCAAACTTTACACACAGCAAACCTTATACACAGCAAACCTTACACACAGCAAACTTTACACACAGCAAACTTTACACACAGCAAACTTTACACACAGCAAACCTTACACACAGCAAACTTTACACACAGCAAACCTTACACACAGCAAACCTTACACACAGCAAACCTTACACACAGCAAACCTTACACACAGCAAACCTTACACACAGCAAACCTTACACACAGCAAACCTTACACACAGCAAACCTTACACACAGCAAACCTTACACACAGCAAACCTTACACACAGCAAACCTTACACACAGCAAACTTTACACACAGCAAACCTTACACACAGCAAACTTTACACACAGCAAACCTTACACACAGCAAAACCCACACCCACGCCAGTTTCCTCCAACACCTGGTCTTCATTCAAACTCTAAAATACTATACAGGGCACGTCCCGCCCTTACTTTCCCGTCTTGTCCATAACACATCAAACTCATCAATTCAAGAAATCTATGCTCTCTCTCGCGCTCGCTCTCTCTCTCGCGCTCGCTCTCTCTCTCGCGCGCTCTCTCTCTCTCTCGCGCGCTCTCTCTCTCTCTCGCGCGCTCTCTCTCTCTCGCGCGCGCTCTCTCTCTCTCTCGCGCGCGCTCTCTCTCTCTCTCTCTCGCGCGCGCTCTCTCTCTCTCTCGCGCGCGCTCTCTCTCTCTCTCTCTCTCGCGCGCGCTCTCTCTCTCTCTGCGCGCGCTTCTCTCTCTCGCGCGCTCTCTCTTCTCGCGCGCGCTCTCTCTCTCTCCGCGCGCTCTCTCTCTCTCTCTCGCGCGCTCTCTCTCTCTCTCGCGCGCGCTCTCTCTCTCTCTCGCGCGCGCTCTCTCTCTCCGCCCTCTCTCTCGCGCGCGCTCTCTCTGCCTCTCTCTCTCTCCGCGCGCTCTCTCTCTCTCTCGCGCGCGCGCCTTCTCTCTCGCGCGCTCTCTCTCTGCGCGCGCCTCTCTCTCTCCGCGCGCGCTCTCTTCTCTCTCTCGCGCGCTCTCTCTCTCTCTTCGCCGCGCGCTCTCTCTCTCTCGCGCGCCTCTCTCTCTCTCTCGCGCGCTCTCTCTCTCTCTCGCGCCGCGCTCTCTCTCTCTCTCTCGCGCGCTCTCTCTCTCTCTCGCGCGCTCTCTCCTCCGCGCGCGTCTCTCTCTCCGCGCCGCTCTCTCTCTTCCGCGCCTCTCTCTTCGCGCGCTCTCTCTCTCCTCTCTCGCGCGCTCTCTCTCTCTCGCGCGCCTCTCTCTCGCTCTCTCTCGCGCGCTCTCTCTCTCTCTCGCGCGCTCTCTCTCTCTCTCCTCGCGCGCCTCTCCTCTCTCTCTCGCGCGCCCTCCCCCGCTCTCTCTCTCTCGCGCGCTCTCTCTCTCTCTCGCGCGCTCTCTCTCTCTCTCGCGCGCTCTCTCTCTCTCTCGCGCGCCTCATCCTCTCCCTCTCTCTCCTCCGCGCGCTCTCTCTCTCTCTCTCCTCGCGCGCTCTCTCTCTCTCTCGCGCGCTCTCTCTCCTCTCGCGCGCTCTCTCTCTCTCTCGCGCGCGCTCTCTCTCTCTCTCGCGCGCTCTCTTCTCTCTCTCTCTCCGCGCTCTCTCTCTCTTCCTCGCGCCTCTTCTCTCTCTCTCGCGCGCTCTCTCTCTCTCTCCCGCGCTCTCTCTCTCTCGCGCGCTCTCTCTCTCTCTCGCGCGCTCCTCCTCTCTCGCGCGCCTCTCTCTCTCCGCGCTCTCCTCTCGCGCGCTCTCGCCCCTCGCGCGCTCCCCCCCCCCCCTCGCTCTCGCGCGCTCTCGCTCTCGCGCGCTCTCTCGCTCTCGCGCGCTCTCGCTCTCTCGCGCGCTCTCGCTCTCGCGCGCTCTCGCTCTCGCGCGCTCTCGCTCTCGCGCGCTCTCGCTCTCTCTCCTCTCTCTCCCTCTCTCTCTCTCTCTCTCTCTCTCTCTCTCTCTCTCTCGCGCGCGCTCTCTCTCTCTTGCGCGCTTTCTCTCGCGCGCTCTCGCGCGCTTTCTCTCGCGCGCTTTCTCTCGCGCGCTTTCTCTCGCGCGCTTTCTCTCGCGCGCTTTCTCTCGCGCGCTTTCTCTCGCGCTCTCTCTCTCTCTCTCTCTCTCTCTCTCTCTCTCTCTCTCTCGCAAATCTCTCGCGCGAATCTCTCGCGCGCTCTCGTTCTCGCGCTCTCGCGCTTTCTCTTGCGCTCTCTCTCGCGCTCTCTCTCTCGCGCGCTCTCTCGCGCGCTCTCTCTCGCGCGCTCTCTCTCGCGCGCTCTCTCGCGCTCGCTCTCTCGCGCTCTCGCGCTCGCTCTCTCGCGCTCGCTCTCTCGCGCTCGCTCTCTCGCGCTCGCTCTCTCGCGCTCTCTCTCGCGCTCTCTCCTCGCTCTCTCTCGCTCTTGCGCTCTCTTGCGCTCTCTCTATCGCTCTCTCGCGCTCGCTCTCTCTCGTTCTCTCTCTTGCGCGCTCTTGCGCGCTCTCTCTTGCGCGCTCTCTCTTGCGCGCTCTCTCTTGCGCTCTCTCTCGCGCTCGCTCTCTCTCTCTCGCTCTATCGCTTTCTCGCGCTCTCTCTTGCGCTCTCTCTCTTGCGCTCTCTCTCTTGCGCTCTCTCTTCTCGCTCTCTTGCGCTCTCTTGCGCTCTCTTGCGCTCTCCTGCGCTCTCTTGCGCTCTCCTGCGCTCTCTTGCGCTCTCTCTTGCGCTCTCTCTTGCGATCAGATCAGATCATAACGATCAGACAGTACGTGGGATAACGATCAGACAGTACGTGGGATAACGATCAGACAGTACGTGGGATAACGATCAGACAGTACGTGGGATAACGATCAGACAGTACGTGGGATAACGATCAGACAGTACGTGGGATAACGATCAGACAGTACGTGGGATAACGATCAGATAACGTGGGATAACGATCAGACAGTACGTGGGATAACGATCAGACAGTACATGGGATAACGATCAGACAGTACGTGGGATAACGATCAGACAGTACGTGGGATAACGATCAGACAGTACTGGGATACGATAGTAGTAGTGGATAACGATCAGACAGTACGTGGGATAACGATCAGACAGTACATGGGATAACGATCAGACAGTACGTGGGATAACGATCAGACAGTACATGGGATAACGATCAGACAGTACGTGGGATAACGATCAGACAGTACGTGGGATAACGATCAGACAGTACGTGGGATAACGATCAGACAGTACGTGGGATAACGATCAGATAGTACGTGGGATAACGATCAGACAGTACGTGGGATAACGATCAGATAGTACGTGGGATAACGATCAGACAGTACGTGGGATAACGATCAGACAGTACGTGGGATAACGATCAGATAGTACGTGGGATAACGATCAGACAGTACGTGGGATAACGATCAGACAGTACGTGGGATAACGATCAGATAGTACGTGGGATAACGATCAGACAGTACATGGGATAACGATCAGACAGTACGTGGGATAACGATCAGACAGTACATGGGATAACGATCAGACAGTACAAGGGATAACGATCAGACAGTACGTGGGATAACGAAACAACAAAAAATGTACAAAGGAAAAAACAAATAGCACCATAATACAACATGACAAAAGGGATATAAATAACGATTCACCGAAGGGAGGAATGAGGAAAGAGACACCGCCCCCCTCTATAGTCTATTTTTTTTAGCGATGCGAAAATTCCATTCTATCTTAAGGTCTCATGCTTAAAGTTATGCCTCTATTTACCTGATAATATGGTTAACTATGATACAATACAGCTGAAATTAAGAAGAACCGTAGTATTCCCTTCTCCTGGCATCAAATATCAGTCAGTAAGCAGCAAGGGGTCAGAATTTTTCACCTCGTTAATAAAAACAGTCCCCGTCATCGCCTTCTGCGTGAGGTTCCAAGTTATACCCAGGGCGTCTCCTTGCTCCACTAAGACCCCCCGCCCCTCCCCCCGCCCCAAGGCCACACACACGACAGGGAGTCATGATACTTCCCTAAGTATTAATGGCTCAGATGCATGCATGTCTGTTTATTTGTTCGTCTGTATGTCTGTATGTCTGCCTGTTCGTCACACAAACACACACAACACACACCACACACACACACCACACACACACATACACACCACACACACACACACATCACACATCACACACATACACACACACATACACACACACACATCACACACACACACACACATCACACATACACACACACACACACATCACACACACACACCACACACACACATCACACACACACACCACACACATCACACACACACACATCACACACACACACACTGTAAGCCGGTCACATATCTCATTCTCATATCATAAGCCATTGACATCACAACAATAATAATATAATCATAAAGTCTCCCGCTACCCTTCATCGGTCCCATGGTGTAATGGTTAGCACCCTGGACTTTGAATCCAGAGATCCGAGTTCGAGTCTCGGTGGGACCTGAGGTTCTTTTTATATCGACTAAAAATAAACTTTCACTCGGGTTAAATCCATTACAAACGAGTCTCGCTTCTATTCCTCAAACCTCAACTTCTGAATATATTTTCTTTGTCATTAGAACTTTGAAAACAAATTACCTACTACTTTTAAATAATATAAACGGTGCCACCTTGTAAAACGACGAAATAAATGTTATATTGACGTACAGGTTGGATGGGACACATGTTATCAGTTCTTACACGAGACGCAAAATCAACAAAAAGTTTATCAGATAACAAAACATATAATTGAAAGTTAAAAATAATTCTAATCAGGTTACGCAACACTATCACTGCCGATTCAAGAGAGAGATATGTAACTTGATAGCGAACAAGGCGGTAGGTAGAGCGTCGAGCACCCCCTGAGCAGACCAGCTGTCGGGTGAATCAACCTGGTCGGTATTCTTGCATGATTAAGCAGAGCAGGTGCGTGGCGCGGGACAGGTGTGTGTGTGTGTGTGTGTGTGTGTGTGTGTGTGTGTGTGTGTGTGTGTATATATGTATGTATGTGTGTGTGTGTGTGTGTGTGTGCGTGTGTATGTATGTGCGTGTGCGTGTGCGTGTTGTGTGTGTGTGTGTGTGTGTGTGTGTGTGTGTGTGTGTGTGTGTGTGTGTGTGTGTGTGTGTGTGTGAGTGGCGCCATACATGTAAGGCGGAGTTTTGAAATTCCATGTACCTTAAATAGAAGTGAAAAGGTACTGTACGTGTGTGTGTGTGTGTGTGTGTGTGTGTGTGTGTGTGTGTGTGTGTGTTGTGTGTGGTGTGTGTTGTGTGTGTGTGAGTGTGTGTGGTTGTTGTCGCTTAATGTGTGTTCTGCGACCTGTGTTTGTGGTGTTGGTGATGTGGTGTGGGCTAGTAGGTTGTCCAGTCTGGGTTGTCGTGTGCGTCTCCTGAGGGGGTTAGGGAGTGAGAGTGATGCAATAAGAGTTGTGCCTGGAGCCCTGTTGACCTATTGTGTCTGGCTGAGAGAATGTCCGATGTCTGGGAGAGAGAGGAGAGGAGAGAGGAGAGAGAGGATCGAAGGAGGGGGGAGAGAACGCGAGATGAGGGTTAAGAGAACGAGAAAAGAGAGCGAGATGGAGAGAGGAGAGAAAGGCGAGAAGAGACGACAGCGAGAGAAGAGAGAGAGAGAGAGGAAGAGAGAGAGGAGAAAGAAACGGAAAGAGAGAGAGAGAGAGAGAGAGAGAGAGAGAAGAGAGAGAGAAGAGAGAGAGAGAGAAGAGAGAGAGAGAGAGAGAGAGAGAGAGAAGGGGAAAGAGAGAGAGGAGGAGAAAGAGAAGGAGAAAGAAGGAGAAAGAGAGAAGAGAGAGAGAGAGGAGAAAGAGAGAAGAGCGGAGAGAGAGAGAGAAGAGAGAAAGAGAGAGAGGAGAGAGAAGAGAGGAGAAGAAGAGAAAGAGAAGAGAGAAGAGGAGAAGAGAGAAGGAGAAGAGAAGGAAGAGAAGAGGAGAGAGAGAGAGAAAGAGAGAGAGAGAGAAGAGAGAGAGAGAGAGAGAGAGAGAGAGAGAGGAGAGAGAAGAGAGAGAGGAGGAGAGAGAGAGGAGAGAGAGAGAGAGAGAGAGAGAGAGAGGAGAGAGAGAGAGAGAGAGAGAGAGAGAGAGAGAGACGAACAGACTGACAAAAAAAAAATTCGTCCAACACTGTAATTTCTGGATACAAAGAAGAAGAATTCCTCAGTAAAACAGGATTATAGAGATTCAAGGTTTGCATAGATAAGAAATAAGATAAAGGTATGATTTAGTCGGAAAAGTCCCTTCACTTCCCCACACAGGATTGGCAGCCATAGTGATTACACGAAGATAACAGTCTGATAAACATCAATAAACACAAGAAGCAAAACGGTTACTGAACGACCTTTACGTGGCAAGAATGACGTAAAACCGAGACACGAGACACATGATATTTCGCAGACACGTAAGATAAACCAAAAACTCAAACATTAGAAAAAGATAATTTGTACGTTAACTTTATTTATGAATATTAGATCATTTAAAAACCTGGAAACGGATGTAGAAAAAAAAAGATACAAGTGGCAACACGCGTCATAAAAATCAATATCAAAACAGTGAAAGTCTCTGACAGGAAATGAAAAGTTAAAGTTCCAATTAAGATGAAGAGGCGTTGAAAAAAAAAAGTGATAAAACATTCAACTGAGTGAAAATTGGAGCAGCAATGACCTATCCAAGCTGCAGGGTGTGTGTGTGTGTGTGTGTGTGTGTGTGTGTGTGTGTGTGTGTGTGTGTGTGTGTGTGTGTGTGTGTGTGTGTGTGTGTGTGTGTGTGTGTGTGTGTGTGTGCGCGCAGGGGGGGGGTCAGTCAAGGTCGAGGTATCATCAAACACTCACCTGTCATGTTGTGGCGAAAGGAGTGGCAAGGATGAGATGGGAAGGGGGGGAGAGAGAGAGAGAGAGAGAGAGAGAGAGAGAGAGAGAGAGAGAGAGAGAGAGAGAGAGAGAGAGAGAGAGAGAGAGAGAGAGAGAGAGAGAGAGAGAGAGAGAGAGAGAGAGGAGAGAGAGAGAGAGAGAGAGAGAGAGAGAGAGAGAGAGAGAGAGAGAGAGAGAGGAGAGAGAGAAGAGAGAGAGAAGAGAGGAACCATGGAAAGAGATAGAGAGGAAGGGGAAGCAAAATCTAAGTTGGGAAAGTGAGTCTTGAGCAAATAATGATGCGAAGAAACCGATGGGGAAGTTCAGTGACGGAGAGGATAATATTAATGTCAGAAGAAAAAGTGATAATTCCATCAGATAAAGGAAGACAAGGATAGAAGATAGAGGATAGAGATAGAATATAGAGCAAGGACATCAGATAGAGGAAGAAGATGAAGGCTAGACAAGGGATGATACGGAGGGAGAAGTAAGGGAGAGAACGCAGGAAGGGGCTTAATGGTGACGATAAAATGTAAAACTGAGGAGCAAGAGACTGTTAAGCAAGAAGTTTATCAATGTGGTAGTTGTTGTAGTAGTGGTAGTAGTAGTAGTTGTAGTAGTAGTAGTGGTAGTGGTAGTAGTAGTAGTGGTAGTGGTAGTAGTAGTAGTAGTAGTAGTAGTGGTGGTAGAAGTAGTAGTGGTAGAAGTAGTAGTGGTAGAAGTAGTAGTGGTAAAAGTAGTAGTAATTGTTGTGGTAGTAGTTGTAGTAGTAGTAAAACTGTGGACGCCGCTAAGATTTCCACTCATACGGTCTTCAGTAATCACGATATAGGGCAATCTATCACTTCCTGCGGGCTGAGGCAATCGATTGGAGTGACACACAAGACTCCTGGAAATTCAAGACTTCGAGAGCCGCGTAATGGCGATGAGTCGTTGATTCTCCCGAGCTGTTCCAAAGGTCACATATCCTCGGCGAGTGAAAGCGACGCGGATGTCAATACTCCTGTCAAAGCCTTCGTAATTAAGTTAAGTTAAGTTATGTTAGGCTAGGGTTGGTTAGGTTGGGTTGGGTTAGGTTAGGTTATGGTTAGATTAGGTTAGGTTAGGTTAAGGTAGGGTTAGATTAGGTTAGGTTAAGGTACGGTTAGATTAGGTTAGGTTAAGGTAGGGTTAGATTAGGTTAGATTAAGGTAGGGTTAGATTAGGTTAGGTTAAGGTAGGGTTAGATTAGGTTAGGTTAAGGTAGGGTTAGATTAGGTTAGGTTAGGCTAGGTTAGGGTTAGGTTAGGTTGTTCTAAAGGCTTTGACTCCTGCAATTCTGAAGAGTTAATCAAAGTTCGCGAAACGTCCCGACTAGAGAATGTGTAATACGTACATTTTTTACACCAATTAGAATGTATTCCCAGCAGTTTACACAATGTTTATTAATGTCATTGGTGTTGATATCTTAAGACAAACGTTTAATGTTATGTTATTATGTACCAATGTTCAGTGATTCTAGCTGATGTTCCTGAATCGCTTAGTCCACTAGGTTGACAGAAGGATGAAAGAAGATCTGAAAGTAGGCAAGAATTTAAAAAAAACATTAAAAAAACAAAGAAGTAAAACGAAACAAAATCGCCGGTTGAGAATTCCTGGCAGCAGCGGGTAGGAATTCCACGCCAGAATACGATGACCTTACCTGCCTGATAAGCCTCGCCAGGTATGCACACACACACACACACACACACACACACACACACACACACACACACACACACACACACACACACACACACACACACACACACACACACACACACACACACACACACACACACACACACACACACACACACACACACACACACACAACACACACGGGCAAGGATTCGTCTCGCAGTAGGTAAGTAAGTGTTGATTGACCACAATATATGTTAGTTACACTTAAATTCAAGCAATCATAAGTAAGAACATCAAAAATTGAAACCGGTTAATTAAAAACAACTGTGGTTCATACAGTAAACCATTTTCGAAAAGGACTTTCACAGCAGGACTTTGTGTGCGTTTCCTTCACCACGACACCAACATTTCCTCATTGCCTTCGCCTCACGCCCATCACCCGCCCGTCATCACCCGCCCATCACAAGACACTGAACAACAACACGTCTTCCCACAGTCCGCCCACCTGAGTCTCTCTTCATCACTCACCTACCCACCTCCTTCACTCAATTTTCTATTCACTCAACGTAACAAAGACTGCGTAATGAAGAGATAAAAACGAAAAATATAAAAAACCTACGTAATGAAGAAATAAAAACGAAATAAAAAAAACGTTCGTGTCGTATTGTCTCGAAGGGAACAAACAAACACTAACAAAATACAGACAGGTAATAACGTTCATGTAATTGTTAGTCACCTGACACTCGCGTCCTTTCCGTGTGTTAAGTCGTAAAAGGTGAAAGGAACTCTAGTCTCCTCTGTCATGTCACTGCGTTCACTCATTCACTCGCTCGTTCACTCACTCACTCGCTCGTTCACTCACTCACTCGCTCGTTCACTCACTCACTCGCTCGTTCACTCACTCACTCGCTCGTTCACTCACTCACTCGCTCGTTCACTCACTCACTCGCTCGTTCACTCACTCACTCGCTCGTTCACTCACTCACTCGCTCGTTCACTCACTCACTCGCTCGTTCACTCACTCACTCGCTCGTTCACTCACTCACTCGCTCGTTCACTCACTCACTCGCTCGTTCACTCAGCTCGTATCACTCCTCGCTCGTCACTCACTCACTCGCTCGTTCACTACTCACTCACTCGCTCGTTCACTCACTCACTCACTCACTCGCTCGTTCACTCACTCACTCACGTCACTCGTCGTTCACTCACTCACTCCCCCTCGCTCGTTCACTCACTCACTCACTCACTCGCTCGTTCACTCACTCACTCACTCACTCGCTCGTTCACTCACTCACTCACTCACTCGCTCGTTCACTCACTCACTCACTCACTCGCTCGTTCACTCACTCACGTCACTCACTCGCTCGTTCACTCACTCACTCCGTCACTCACTCACTCGTTCATCATCACTCCTCGTTCACTCCACTCACTCCGTCACTCACTCACTCGCTCGTTCACTCACTCACTCTCGTTCACTCACTCACTCACTCTCGTTCACTCACTCATCGTTCACTCACTCTCGTTCACTCACTCACTCTCTCTCTCGTCACTCACTCACTCTCGTTCACCTCACTCTCACTCTCGTTCACTCACTCTCACTCTCTTCGCATCACTCACTCGTTCACTCACTCTCTCCGTTCCACTCACTCTCACTCTCACGTTCACTCACTCTCTCACTCACTCACTCTCGTTCACTCACTCACTCTCGTCACTCACTCACTCTCGTTCACTCACTCACTCCGTTCACTCCCCACTCTCGTTCACTCACTCCTCACTCTCGTTCACTCACTCACTCTCGTTCACTCACTCACTCTCGTTCACTCACTCACTCTCGTTCACTCACTCACTCTCGTTCACTCACTCACTCTCGTTCACTCACTCACTCTCGTTCACTCACTCACTCTCGTTCACTCACTCACTCTCGTTCACTCACTCACTCTCGTTCACTCTCTCTCTCACTCTCGTTCACTCTCTCTCGTTCACTCTCTCTCGTTCACTCTCTCACTCTCTCACTCTCTCTTGGTCTCGCTTTGTATCGCTTTTCTCACCCAACACACGCCTTCTCTCGTTCACTCTCACTCTCTCACTCTCTCTTGGTCTCGCTTTGTATCGCTTTTCTCTCACCCAACACACGCCTTCTCTCGTTTCCCCTCCGTCAGTCCGTCTATTTCCATCTTCATCTTTCTTTCCTCCACGTCCTCCGTCCTCCGTCTCCGTCATTCTCTCTTCCTCTCCCTGCGTCTCGTCTTAATTGCTGGTGCTCATTCTTGCGTCACAGCCCCGTCACTCCCTCGATCGCTCCTCTCACTATAATAGTATGTGTCATTTTCTCCACCAAAAAACCTTCCGCGTCACCTATAACGCGTTGACCTTACAATATTTCCACGTGATTTATTTGTTCTTCTCTTTAATTGAGATAATAATTCAACTGATTTAACTTTATTATGTGTTATTTTATCCACCCAAAAAACCTTAATTGTCACCTTTATATGTTAATAACGTGTTGACCTTTAAAACATTTCCACGTGATTTTATTTCTTCTTCAATTGAGATAATAATTCAACTGATTTAACTTTATTAAGTGTTATTTTATCCACAAAAAAACCTTAATTGTCACCTTTATATGTTAATAACGTGTTGACCTTTAAAACATTTCAATGTGATCATTTTCTTCTTCTTCAATTGACATCATTCAACCGATTTAACTTTCTCCATTTAAACCCGGGATTTTACTTATATAAATACGATAAATGCGTACAGAGGAATTACGTAACTCATTAAAGAAACCCTGGTCGTTTTATCAGAGACTTTTTTTCAGCTTTAACAGCCATGAAGAGAACAGCTGAATTAATGATGTGTAATTGACTTGACTGACTGACTTTCTCTATTAATTTCACTATTTTTCTGTGTTGTTCATTCTTTATCGTGTTATTTCTTATTCCCCTTTATTCATAATCATCTTCATTATATACCTGAAGATGATCTACCAATATACTTAGAGAAAAGTAAAGATGAACAAAAGGGATTGATTGACCATATGGCTGTGGATAAAGACGGAGCGCGGGGCAGGTTGCATCGAGGGTAGGTTGCATCATTGCCTCTAACTCGCATTAATTTTTTTATTATTATTATTGTTGTAGTTGTAGTAGTAGTAGTTTATAGTAGTAGTAGTAGTAGTAGTAGTAAGACTATGTACGTGTGATAACATGCGAGTTAAGAGGCAATGATGCAACCTACCCTCGATGCAACCTGCCCCGCTCTCCCCTATAAGCAGATGTAATGGATAAAAAAAAGTTGTGAGAGGTATGTTTGAGGGATCTGGCTATTATGTTGCATTAATGAAGATGAAAATGAATGACAGATGGAGTCTTGAAAGAGAATGATGGAGTCTTAGGGTTGACCCGTGAAAGGTATAAATGAAAGCTACGCAAGGTATTATGCATGACAAAAAAGAGAAAATCCAAGGTATGCGAAGTGGTGTGTGCAATCGATCCCGGCCAGGCGAGGCGAGGCGGTCACTGATTCATGAAGGGAGTCAGGACGCGTGACGTCACTAGCCAGCAGACTGAGATAAATATTCAGCCACATTCTCCCGTGTCACACTCGAGCCTCACAAAGACCTCACGTGTCCAGCCACTTTCACCTTGTCTGAGCACCTGCCAAGGAGACACACAGACAGACACACACAGACACAGACACACACACACACACACACATGCACACATACACACACACACAGAGACACACCACACCACACTTCAGCCAACCCTAAGCACTAAAGAAGCAAATAAAAAATGTAGCTATGGAGACTGGGTCATATAAGTGTAGTTTAGTTCTCAGGCCCTGTAAAATACAACTAGATGAACACACACACGAGTCTAGTTGGACGAAAGCCAGGCGAGACACGGGTGGTAACAAGACTACGAGACAGCAAAACACAAGGATGAAACAGCACGACCACGTCGACCAGCACCGGTATGTCTCTGGTCCCCCACAAACACGTCAAGAGTAGTCGTACAACCCGCCGCTAATGACCGCAGAAGAGGGCAGAGGAGGGAGTGGAATTACAGAGAAGCCCGCCACAGGCCACTCCACTAAAGCCACAACACAGCGCCCCTCACCCCCCACTTCATCTAAAGGTTGTCAGTCTTTCCCTCAACGGCCCTCGCCACTCCTCTATAGGTTGTCAGTCTTTCCCTCAACGCCCCTCGCCACTCCTCTATAAGTAGTCAGTCTTTCCCTCAACGCCCCTCGCCACTCCTCTATAAGTAGTCAGTCTTTCCCTCAACGCCCCTCGCCACTCCTCTATAAGTAGTCAGTCTTTCCCTCAACGCCCCTCGCCACTCCTCTATAAGTAGTCAGTCTTTCCCTCAACGCCCCTCGCCACTCCTCTATAAGTAGTCAGTCTTTCCCTCAACGCCCCTCGCCACTCCTCTATAAGTAGTCAGTCTTTCCCTCAACGCCCCTCGCCACTCCTCTATAAGTAGTCAGTCTTTCCCTAAAGTGACTCGGTAAACCCATCGCCATAAGTGGTTCTCCTTTCCCATTGTACTGATTGACAACAAGAAATAGAGACCGCCTGGAGGACTTGAAGAAAGAAGGGAGAAAGGGACTTACGAAGGGTCACTGTGATTGATTCCTGGTAACTTAATAAGAGCCTTAAGGAGGGGGTTATAAGGGTGTTAAAAGGCTTATATTCATTCGATGTGTTGAGAGTAGCGAGTGAGTGAGAGTTGATTCGGTACAGTTGTGTGTGTGTGTGTGTGTGTGTGTGTGTGTGTGTGTGTGTGTGTGTGTGTGTGTGTGTGTGTGTGTGTGTGTGTGTGTGTGTGTGTGTGTGTGTGTGTGTGTGCAAAGGTAATGCAAACAAATAAAAAATAGAGGTCGATAGTATTTTAAACATCATGTGGTGGTGTTTATACATTACAAGTTTGTGTTTAAAGTTATGGGAATGTAATCACGATGAAATGATCGCAGGATATCGTAGCATAAAGAAAGGAATCTGTGTCTATTATGTGATTGGATGGTTAGCGTGACGTAAGTGACGAGAGAGAGAGAGAGAGAGAGAGAGAGAGAGAGAGAGAGAGAGAGAGAGAGAGAGAGAGAGAGAGAGAGAGAGAGAGAGAGAGAGAGAGAGAGAGAGAGAGAGAAGAGAGAAGAGAGAAAGAGAGAGAGAGAGAGAGAGAGAGAGAGAAGAGAGAGAGAGAGAGAGAGAGAGAGAGAGAGAGAGAGAGAGGAGAGAGAGAGAGAGAGAGAGAGAGAGAGAGAGAGAGAGAGAGAGAGAAAGTCAGCTAGATAGACATAAAAATAACCTTTGGAGGTGATGAAACGCCAGTAGTGGAACTTGTTAAAGCCAAGTGATCCCAAGAGGCTGGTGGTGAAGAGGGTGAAGAAGAGGAGGAGCAGGAGGAGCAGGAGGAGGAGGAGGATGATTACATAGGATTACATAGGAATAACAGACACCAGGAGACCTATTGGTCCATAGCGAAGGTATCTGCTGAACTACATACATACTACTAACTATCAACTACTTGTAAGAAAACAGTTGGGAAAATGATACCATGTCCCTAAAGAGGATAGGAACATGGAAGTTTCATAGTGCAGAATGATAGGATATGAATGAGGAGGAGGAGGAGGAGGAGGAGGAGGAGGAGGAGGAGGAGGAGGAGGAGAGGCGTAAAAGGGAAGGTTAAAAGTGAGGAGTATGAGTGTGTGTGGGAAGCTTGAATAACGTGGGAATGGCTTGGCGAGGAAAGGAAATGTTATGAAGATGAAGGGTCCGGGAGGGAGAGGCAGAATGTGGGAGGAAATGTATAAATTGGCGGGAGGCGACGAGGGTTCAGGGTGTACAGAGGGAACAACAACAAGGGCAGCGGCGGGGTGAGAGGAAAGGAGGGGAAGAGGAGTTCAGGTCAATAGGAATACCAAGTACTTTGATGTGACGAAGTAATGCAAGGGGGAGAAAATAAACAATATAAGATTTGGATGGAGATTGAACTAAGCCCTCCCTCACTCACTCACTCCCTCATTAAACTAAACTCTCTTATTAAACTAAACACTCCCTCACTCACTCTCACTCTCACTCTCACTCACTATCTATATCGTACCTAAGACACCCCAGCATGTAAACATCTCTGGGAAATGATGACAACCGAAGCTAATATTCCATGATTCTGGGAAATATTTATCAAGCAGGAACGTCAATACTAATATAATACCTTTTGCTCTTTTTTTGGTGGGGTAAATGAAGGGGACGGAGGGAAGGATTCTGGTGATACGATTTCTTGGTAAGAGAGATGTGTAGGAGTAGAGGATTCTGGGAATGTTGTAGAAGAGGCGTCATTATTGATATCAAAGAACGGCTTCTGATCTAACCTTTTCATATCTTTTCTCGTCTTCGAAAATATCATAAGAAGCGAGAAAATATGAAGACATCCTCTTTCATTGGTTTTCTGGAGTTTTTCTTTTTCTTTTTCATTGAGCTAATATAGAAAGGTTATGTGTTACGTCTTAACATGTTCGTTGTTTTTTTATTGCGTATTTTCCATAGTTATTAATTGACATTCTTGTTTCTGTCCTTTTTTTCGCTAGTACAGAATTATAATAGTTTAATTTCATATTTGTTCATTGCTTTCTCCTCTTCATCTAATAAAAAATCCTTTCATTAATTTCCTACCATGAAATACTGTCTTATTTCATCTGTCTCGTTGGCATAAGCACACGAGCAAACAACTGATACACAAGCAAACAAACACAAAACATCCATGCAAGCATACACGTACACGTACACGTACACGTACACGTACACACACAAAGTCACACATGCACAATTCGAAACACAGACTGCGTCCACACTGGCGACATTTTGTCTGCAGACAAGTTTAAAACCCTCCCCGAAACACAACAGTCGACATTTGGTTACATATCTACAACAATGTATGAAACAGTGTATACTAACAATGTTGGCGATATATTGGCAACAAGAGCAGACTTCGTGAAGCTGTCCACACTTGGACACTGGAGACGAAGATCATGTCGGCGTGTGAAGACTTCTTGGCGGCAGCTGTGTGTGTGTGTGTGTGTGTGTGTGTGTGTGTGTGTCTGCCCAGATATCTCCCCCAACATTGACTCGTCCAGACCAGTGTTACCAACACATCGCCTAGATATCAGTGCCAACATGTCTACAACATTGTATCATCAACGACTTCACAACTTGTTGCCTACTATGTTGTATTTTGTGTTGCCAACATGTTTTGTCGCCAGTGTGGACGCACCCTTATAAGAAAGCGGGTGCTGAGGGTGCGAGGAAATGTCGGGGGTGAGGGGGAAGGGTAATGTCGGGGGTGAGGCGGAAGGAGCAATGTCAGGGCAAAGAAGAAACTCGTCGGAACTTTTTGATTAATTTTCCGGCGGGGCGGCCACGGCGTCGCGGCGGGACCCCGTGCCCTGATTACGGGGCTCCAAACACTCGCTTTTTTCTCAGGCCTCGCTTCTCTTATATATATAAAAAGTGTCTTATTTCTCCCTCATTTTCAGCTTTAGTGGGGAAAGAAAAACTTGTTGCCTTGAGGAGAATGACAAGGAGAACTTGGTATCATATTATAATTTCGTCTGAGTATTTGAGCGCCTTTACTTTCTTCATACAACTTTTTCTTTTCATTTTTCTTAGCGTTTTCAGACCTCAGTAATTACTTTAACTTAACAATACAGGCAGCCTAGCACCCTTGTATCTATTCTTTATGTTTATAATTTATCGCTTCGATTTTCAGGATTACAGAGTAAATATAATGAGTAATGTAGCCTTTCCTAAAAAAAAAATAATAATAATAATAAAACACATGTTGGAAGGCAAAACCAAGTGAAAAAAATGACAATACCTGAGTGTATGAGTATATTGAGACAGCTTCCTCCTCCTATCTATAGTTTAATCATTTTAACTTACTACATTATTATCCAAACCTATGAAGTTATGACTGATAACAAACATTTCCTCAAACACAGTTCACTTCACGTCACTGATTAAATAAACAGAAGATACAGACACACTTTAACCCCCCCCCCCCCACAACACGTACTCCCCTCCACCAGACTTTCATCTCCCCTTGTCTGTTGCCACTCCCCCCCCCCGCCTCCCCATTTCAACTTAATAATCCTCCACAGTGCTTCAAAAATTCAGTAAAATAATAAAATAGTCTTCTTCAACCTTTTTCAAACCTTTCCCAAACAGAGCTCACTTTACATCACTTATGCAATAAACAACAGGAGCAACATTGAACACATACACTTTAAACCTTCCCTCCCCCACCACACTCTCCCTCCCACTCTCCCACACGCTCTCTTTCCACCAGACTCCTAACTCCACTTAACTCTTTCCACTCTTCCCCCTCTCCCAACCATCCCTCCCCCTCCCCATTTTAACGTAATAATACTCCACAGCGCTTCAAAAATTCAGTAGACCATCATACACTGCGTAAACGAGAGAATATTGAAAATTTATTTATGCTATTCGTGAGAGTAAAAATGCCGGAAAAACTGTCGTTCATCTCGCATGAGAAACACTTTTATTTACATCGGCGCTGGGAGCTGAATAAGCCTATGAGCTTTAGGCTGTGTCGGGCGTCCAGGGCTGCACTTTAACTTAATTCAACACGCGCGCTTCAAACCCTGCCCGGCTATTATCCCGCTGCCGAACAAACACTGTCCTGCATTACCTGCCGACGCATAATTAAAAAAAAATGTTCCGGGAACTTTTATGCGCCGAGAGAGGCTTCACATTCCATTCCGTAAGCCTGATAGATATATAAACCTCGCGATATTTCATCAACCGTGAAATTAAATGGCTGTGCAGAGCGTCCCTGAGTTTCTGCTGCTGCTGCTGCCGAGGCCATTACTCAGCGCCACGGCAAACACACAAACTTAGGACGCGGAAGACACACAAATCGCGGCAGGCAAGCGGCGCCCTCACTCCCGCTACTCACGCGGATTTACGTTCGCGTATTCCTTTTAAAAGAGCTTTGGGAGCCTTTGCATTCTTTACTGAGGCATTAAGTCTCGTCTGTTTGCGCGGCTGTGAGAAAGCAAGTGCGTGGTATTACGTGGGGTTATGGTAGTGGTAGTGCTGGGGGAGGGGGGAGAAGGGGGCGGGGGAAAGCGGGGAGGGGGGAGAAGGGGGCGGGGGAAAGCGGGGAGGGGGGGCGATGGTAATGCAGGGGGGAGGGTAGTGCGAGGGGGAGAAGGGGGGTAATGGGGGGAGCTTCACGGCACAACATGAGAAGTCCAGAAAGTGATATTGATTTAGTTCTATTTCCTAATTTACATTTTGTTTTTGAGATATTTGATTAGTGTTTTTTGAAGTGTGTGGTGCTATCCAATGCTTGAACTCGGCCTGATATAGCTCTTATTATTACGCCCAATGATGTTTTTTACCGAGCATGATAATTTGAAGCTAACGAAAACGTTTAATCAGTATTGTTATGGAAAATTATCGAGCCTATTTTTAATTTTGTTTTGTATGTGTGTGTGTGTGTGTGTGTGTGTGTGTGTGTGTGTGTGTGTGTGTGTGTGTGTGTGTGTGTGTGTGTGTGTGTGTGTGTGTGTGTGTGTGTGTGTGTGTGTGTGTGTGCGTGTGTGTGTATGCGTGTGTGTGTATGCGTGTGCGTGTGTATGAGTGTGTGTGCGTGTGCGTGTCCTAGGTAACATAACTCCATCCAATAACACTGACATTTCACTGCAATTCAATCCAACATAACAAGTCTCATCATGTTCCCCGCTCGACCCGTCACCACAACAACCGATGTCAAACGTAATAGTTCACCCTTGGAGGAGGAATTACCTTTCCTTCCTTACCCTTCCATACGATCACCTTGACAGCTACACGCAGCAAACATCAAAATACACACCTCGAAATATACCGAAAGAGTCAACTGTAAAGTACTATAGAAAATATTTTTGTCCTTTTATCAAGTCGTGTAGCTATGTTAGTTTACAATCATTGATATCATGCTATTTTTTTCCTAGATACACACTTCTACATATTTCCTGTCCCTAATGTATGTATGAAATGAATGTATACACGTTAATTATACCAAAAACACAATTAAATGTCTCCCAGGCATAGAGATAACACAAAACCGGTGTGCAGGTAAACAACAAATTATCTCATCGTTCACCTGTTATCCACCTGTTACTCACCAACGGCCTGGATTTGCTTCTATACCATCATGCAACTATACTTTTTCATACCATCTATATATACCATGCATCCAAATTTGTACTGAGACTTATGAGAGAGAGGAAAGTAGCTCATCAAATCCACTATACGAGCCTTAACATGATGCTTTGAGAAGATAGCAAAGATTAGGTGATGGGACAAAGCAAACACGCTTTTTAATCCCAAAATTTACTTTATTCTGAACCTATCTATTTTGTTTGTGTAGAAGAAGACAAGACAAAATGAAAACGAACATTACTTGAAATCGAAATATTTGTTACTTTGTTGTTTGTGACAAATTTCAATTATACTGATAACTAATCTGGCTTAGTGTTTATGATATCTATTAGTAACAATTCTGAGGCTATGCACCTATAACCTTCAGGTATTATAGATTTGATTTTAAGCTTTTGTTTTATAGTTTCGAATTTTAGCTTCTAAATACACACACACAGACAGAAACAAACTATTTAATATACATACACACAGACAGAAACAAACTATTTAATATACATACACACAACAAAACAAACTATTTAATATACATACACACAACCAAACAAAATAATTAATATAATAAAACAAACAATACTTGATATCATAAACCAACCAACAACATTTAGATATATCAAAACAAACCAAAATATCTATTATATACATAACAACTACAAAGCAATCCTGGTGTGTAAACAACATGCTTATTGTCCAGAGCTGACGCACTTATCGTTTTTGAGCTGAAAACTACGACCCGATAGTAGTTTTGGTTTTCCTACTTCTGAATCGTACCCTTAATTGTTTTGTACTGTAGGCATTAATTTTGCTTTGCCTTATATGTTTTGCTTCATATTTCTTACGTGAGAAGGACAATGCTCGACAGTTAAAGAGTAAAGCTTAGGAGGAAAAGAAAAAAAGATTGAATGTTATCCCTTAAAAAGCGAGAGAAAAAAGAATGGCTGAAATGAATGAATAAAATGAATACGTAAAAGAATGGCGTATGGGTTTGGGTCAATTTAGCATTATTGAAATGTTTGAATTCCTCTCTTTAGGCTCTGTGTATAGAAAGGTGCATAAATGGTATAAGATAAAATAGTAAGGCAACTAACAAAATAAAGGTGAAAATGTTACATAGCTAAACATTAAATGGTTTATCGGTAATTATAATGAATTTTGAACGTGTTAGTCTGTTACTGCGAGGCTAAGAGTGAACCTAAATTTTTTTTTTGCTCTCTCTCTCTCTCTCTCTCTCTCTCTCTCTCTCTCTCTCTCTCTCTCTCTCTCTCTCTCTCTCTCTCTCTCTCTCTCTCTCTCTCTCAACTTCCTCTTTCGAATTCTTTCTAGGTTGTTCTGACGTTAATACAACACAACAACAACATATACCTAAGACACAAAGCAATTTTCAGAGATCATAAGTCGCAACAGAACTTTGAGGCTATGGACGTGTATTTTTAGATATTATAGATTTGCTTTTAAGCTTCTAAATACATGGAGTCGCAAACCTTTCCTCGCTCTCACATAGATTCGCTGCATGCCCTTCACTTAGTCTCTCACATAGATTACTTGAATCCCCAACACACAGAAAGCAACACTCACCGAGGCGATGACGGAGGGAGCAGGAGGGCGGCTGGGCTTGAGGGGGCACAGCATGAAAAGGGAAACTTGCTGGGTGCGAAAGGGCTTATTCACTGCACTAGATTCTATAAGTGGGATTGTTTCTGCCACTCCAAAAAACACTATGTCAGGGTTTACGGGTGTCAGGGTTTACGGGTGTCAGGGTTTACGGGTGCCAGGGTTTACGGGTGTCAGGGTTTACGGGTGTCAGGGTTTACGGGTGTCAGGGTTTACGGGTGTCAGGGTTTACGGGTGTCAGGGTTTACGGGTGTCAGGGTTTACGGGTGTCAGGGTTTACGGGTGTCAGGGTTTACGGGTGTCAGGGTTTACGGGTGTCAGGGTTTACGGGTGTCAGGGTTTACGGGTGTCAGGGTTTACGGGTGTCAGAGTTTACGGGTGTCAGAGTTTACGGGTGTCAGGGTTTACGGGTGTCAGGGTTTACGGGTGTCAGGGTTTACGGGTGCCAGGGTTTACGGGTGCCAGGGTTTACGGGTGCCAGGGTTTACGGGTGTCAGGGTTTACGGGTGCCAGGGTTTACGGGTGCCAGGGTTTAAGGATCGAAAAGGCTTATTCACTGCACTACATTCTATAAGTGGGATTGTTTCTACCACTGCAAAAAACACTATTCTGTTTTCATGGCTCTCCTCTTACAGGAACTACCACGTGTAGGTCTTACAGCCTCTTGTAGTTTCCATATTTTCTTATGTTCTTATGTTCTCTCCTTGCTAAGCTTACGTAGTCACAATGCACTGATTTTCACACGCCTGGAAATACATAACTTTTAATTGGATTTCATAAACAACTATATTTTAGCCCAAATCAACACAGCATTTCAACATTCTGGTCGTGATTGCAGATACATGTGAAAATTGATGAAAAACTAGTTACATAAACGCCTATTGTTGATTTTTTTGCCCCTACATACTTTTACTTTACTTTACTTTTTTTTTTACATCACAAATTAAGGACAAGTAACAAATACAAAAAAAGGAAAGGAAAAAAAAAGTAATAACACAAAGCCCACATAATTGCTAATACTATTAATATCATTGAGCAATTCTTATTACCTGAATGACACACCTGAATGACACGCCTGTGATGGACTCAACTCTAACACATGGCAAAACATAGTCATGAAGAGTATCAATTATGTGTGAAGTTATATAATGATGTCAACATGATAAGTGATAATTTGTCTTTTTTCCTACTGAGTTGCACACGTAACATATACATTACTTAGGTATATCCAATGTTTTTCTAGTGCAACAAGACCGAAAATCCCCTTTACATTAAGTACTAAATTTCATCGTAAACTCACATAACGATAGAAAATTAATCTAACAATTTTTTTTCTTTTTTTTCACGCAATCCTTAAATCTTACGAACAAACATGAACAGGGTGATTGAACGCCATAACAAATGAACACTGAGACACTGTTCCTTGTGTTCCAGTGGAGGAATACACACACACACACAACCACACACACACACACACACACCCACACACACACACAGATCCACACACACACACAGACCCACACACACACACAGACCCACACACAACCACACAACCACCACACACACACACACACACCCACACAGACACACCCACCCACACAGACCACCCACCCACGACACACACCCACACAAAACACACCCACACAGACACACACACACAGACACACAACACAGACCCCACAGACACACACACCCACACACAGACACACCCACCGACACACACAGTCACCCCACCACACGAACAAGATAGCCAAGAAAGATCAGCCAAGAACACTACGAGAACACAACAGACAAATCACAGGCCCCCACACACTACACACACCCCCACAGCAAATACCCCACACAGCACAAACACAACACAGCCAAAAACATCACATCATCAGTATACGTGAAGATGAGTTGGTGCTCAGGAATTACGATGATTTATACTTAAATTGGTAAAATTCTGGAGTTCTTTCCGCTTCGCTGCAGAGTTATTAAAAGTTAGGTTGTTATAGTGAGGGAGGTAAGATATTGGGGGCAGGAAGTCATTTAGTTTGGAGGGTATCTCTCCCCCACTTTATAATTACGTTTTAGAGGTATCTGAAGGAGTCTGTGAAGGTCTAAAGAAAAAAAACTAATAAGGGCGGGAAAGGACTCTAAGTTGACGGAATACAATACAAATATAATAGAATAGAATAGAATTTGTGTATTGCGATCACTATTTTCAAGGTCATGGGAATACAATAAGGTGGTGTTGGTGGGTCATTAACCTTCCTGCAGTCAACTTAATAAGCGTGTCTGATATCGTATACTGTAGTGAATATTGCAGTAATTGTTGCCTATTGTTATCGAGTTATTAACACATGAAATATTAGCCTTGTGGGGGGTATACATTTTTAAAGCAGTGTGTCGGTGGTTATGCAAGTGTGTGTGTGTGTGTTTTGTGTGTGTGTGGGCGTACGTGTGTGGATGTGTGTGTACTTTAGTGTGTCGTTTGTGGGGGGGGGTACGTGTGTGTGTGTGTGTGTGTGTGTGTGTGTGTGTGTTGTGTGTGTGTGCGTGTGCGTGTGCGTGTGCGTGTGTGTGTGTGTGTGTGTGTGTTTACGTAAAAGTTTTCGTTCCCAAACCTGAGTGGCATGATATTTTGTTCAGTCTCGTCAAATGAAATAATCACACCAATGATTACGACAAGTTTCAATTATTCATGAAAAAACAAACATCAAACCAGAAATATCCACGAAGAAACAAGACAGACATAACCCGCCAGGCTTTGATACTCTCCCGGGACACAGCATTCAATAAGACGCCTCGCCGCTTCCCCTCTCCCCGGGGCCACAGGCGGGGCGGACACTGCCTAGCAACCTGGTATTATAGTCGTTTCTAGGCTTAACTGTCTGACCTGATGGTGTCTGGCCGCCGCCCGCAGCCCATCGCCCGCTACTGTAAACACGGCCACTTACTGCGGAATTGCTCCATGAACTTGTCCAGATTACCAAGGAAACACACAGTCACCACCCGCCCGCCGCCCTCCCCGCCCTCACTGTGACGGCGCGAGGCGAGGATCCGTTGGTGAAGCACCGAACAAACACGACTTCGGTGCTTCGAACCATTGGCGAGGGAGAAACTGGTTCACAAATAGGGTGGTAAATTATTGGAGTGCTCTTAAGTCATCAGGTAGTTAGTGCGGAGTCAGTAGGGAGTTTTATAAGGTTAGACAATTTCATGGATGGGGAGGAAAGGTGGATGTAGGTAGTGTTAAGTAAAGGAACTACCGCGTGTAGGTCTCACAACCTTTTGTAGCTTCCTTATTTTCTTATGTTATTATGTTCATTCCTTCCAGATGGGGATGCAAGCCGCGGAAGGCCTAACAGGGGACTGGTTGTTATGGTTGTTATCATGTTGTGTCTGTGGTCCGCAGTGGCCGGCAAGTAAAGGACTCAACAAATGTATAATGACCAAAGATACTACCAAAGTCTTGAAAGTGTTCAGTATGAGAGAAAACGGCTGTTCATGTTAAGAATGAACCTTAAAGTTTCGAAATTTACATATGTTAAACACTCAAGGTTATGTGACGAAAATGACAGATTATATTCCACCCCTTACAACCTCATGAGGATTCTACAGACCACAAAAAGAACACTTATACTAAAACACACACACACACACACACACACGACACAGCACAACAGGACAAACAACGGCTCGAATTAGCAAACCTTTACCTCGATACACTCCCTTCCCTTGACGAGACAATAGATATTTAACAGACGTCTCTTTGTTTCATAATGAATCACAATATTGATATAACCATATACCCTATTAAACGTAAGGCCTAACAACCTATTGAACATAAAGAGACAATGATTTCCTATACTTAAATATTTAACAAAAACCAAATAGCCCTGTATGGCTGACGAGAGATTACCAATACCCTCGCTGGCAACTCTAATTCAACATTGAGATGATTCACGAGTGCGAGAAGGAAACAACACGCAATGAACGAAACGCAAAGCAACGTTCGACTCTTTCAAAACAATTCCGATGATTTCCGTCCAGCAAGGCACAGCGGGTCAAGAGACAGACATACATAGGCAGGGCAGGTGGTGTGTTTAGACAAGTCGTGGCGGAATCTTGCTTGAGTCAATAAGTGAGAATACTATGAGCTGCACCATCAAGAAGGTGAATCAAGAAAGTGATGATGAAAAGGAGACGCCTGGCACGACAGAGAGAGCGTCGTGGGAGGGAAGGCGCGGGCGAAGAGGATGGGGGGGGGGGGGGGGGGGGGGGGGGGGGGGGGGGGGGGGGGGGGAGATAGTGAGGGAGAAACTACTCTGGAGCAGCAGCAGGCCTAACGTCTGACAGAAGCAAGGAGACATGAGTTCCAAACACGCCAAAAAAAGCCAAGTATTTCCATTCCTGGCGCATCTGTGGCCAACAATGAAATAAATCAGGGACAAAAAGTGTTCGCCTTTCAGATGAGATAAAAGAAAAAGGTGAGGTCGAGTAATAGACTGAGGTGAAGGTGTTGTGTCGACTCACGCAGTGACTGTGGGAGTAGTCGGGTGTGTGGGTGTGTGGGTGGCCGCCGCCGCTCCGCCGGCAGGTGGCCGGGTTCACCGCCTCTCGGTTCCTGCCACACACGGTTATCTGAACACTGCAATGGGATGTACTTGAAGGTTATCAGGGCAGCCATTGTGCTCAGCCAGACATGTGGGCTCGACGAGGCCAGCCAAGGGCAGCCGAGGGCACTCCATGAAGACTCGTTCCCACACACTCATGTCATTATCCAAGGAGGTCGAGATTGCATTATGCAGGATCAACTTTATTCATCAGATGTATACAACTTAACGTGCCACGGCGGGGTGTTTCCAAACACCTGATGTATTTGCTACATCGGCCGGACCTTCGGCGGGAACACGCAGCAATAGCGACAAAGCGACGCGGCGACCCGGCGCGGCCCTCGGGACAGACCACCCACCGCCCTGCACAGCGACCTGCCGGCCTGCTGGCCTGCACCGCCACGACAAGACGTGTCCGCGTAGGCCGCCCACTGACCCGCCTGGAATGTTTATATCACCGCTACTTTAGATTACTTTTACTACGACGCTTACTTTTTTACTACTTTACAGGTAGTACATGATTAACCTATAAACATAAATCTTACACTTTATCATGCATGGGAGGTGTTACGAGTTTACGACTTTCAATGAAACATACGTGAAATGAAATAGATAAAGAAGGAGAAAATCAATCTCCGTTAGTTAAGGCCCAATACTCAATACTCACTACCATGTTGTTCAATAAAGGCCTGCCGAGATGTTATCATAATTTCCAAACCAGAAGCCCTAATCATCCGGCGTGAGCGCCTGGCGCCGGCACGGCAGCCTCCCGCCCTCCCTTTAACACACCGACCAATAATTCCACTTCTTAGATTTCCTCTTTATTTCACAAGCATCGTATAGGGACGGATATCACATCTTTACGTAAGGATTTTCAGAGTGCCATAATCTTCCGCCACAAGTTTCTTCCATTATCGAAAATCGTTAAAATATTACACACGTGATTATCTGCGTATCGGATTCTTTCTTTTCTAGCGTTCTTCCTCTGTATAATATATTTAACTGTACTTCTTCCCTTTCCCTCGCGAGTAAATGGCCCTTTAATCACCTATTTAATTGCCTATAAATACCAGCCATCCAAACACCACCACCTTCGCCGCCTCGTGATGTATCTGTTTATTTTGAGACAGTGTGAAGTATGCGTCAAGGGTCACCAATATCCAGGAACTATTATTACTTATCAGTTCTCCCCCCCCCCCTCTCTCTCTCTCTCTCTCTCTCTCTCTCTCTCTCTCTCTCTCTCTCTCTCTCTCTCTCTCTCTCTCTCTCTCTCTCTCTCTCTCTCTCTCTCTCTCTCTCTCTCTCTCTCTCTCTCTCTCTCTCTCTCTTTCCTTGTCAGAATTAAGAGTAAGGAAAAAAAAGAGTAAATTAATACCCCCATAAAGAAACCAGCTTTTTAGTAGTTATACTGTTAAAAGCAGGTCCTCCTTAAAGAAATATAATTAATATAGTCTCTCTCTCTCTCTCTCTTCTCTCTCTCTCTCTCTCTCTCTCTCTCTCTCTCTCTCTCTCTCTCTCTCTCTCTCTCTCTCTCTCTCTCTCTCTCTCTCTCTCTCTCTCTCTCTCTCTCTCTCTCCTCTCTCTCTCTCTCTCTCTCTCTCTCTCTCTCTCTCTCTCTCTCTCTCTCTCTCTCGTACAAAGGTTTAGTCAAACATTCAAGATGGAAGATCGCATAATTTCCTTGAGAGGTTTATAGCAGGAGACTCCTTCCATTTTCTCCTCCTATTCATCACCCTCCTCCTACTCCTCCTCCTTTTCCTCCTCCTCCTCCTCCTCCTCCTCCTCCTCCTCCTCCTCCTCCTCCTCCTCCTCCTCCTCCAGGCGCACAAGGACCTCCTCGCTAGCTACTTTTTATGCGAAGATGTCATACGGTGGGGATCGCCTAAGGAGTAGAGAGAGAGAGAGAAAAAAAAAAGGCTCTGCGTGTCTCGACTTGGGGACCATAAGGGTTGTTGTTCTATTTTTTTCTTATTCATTTTTTGTTTTACAGGAATGCAAACTAAAAGAGGTTTTATGTTTATGTATTAGTGTGTGTGTGTATTTTTTTACCTAGTTGTATTTACCTAGTTGTAACATACAGGAGAAGCTAGCTCGTACTGTCCCGTCTCCAAATCTACTATTATCCAGTTTGCCTTTGAAGTCCTGAATACTTCTTGCATTTCCTGAATACTTCTTGCATTAATCGTGTGTGTGTGTGTGTGTGTGTGTGTGTGTGTGTGTGTGTGTGTGTGTGTGTGTGTGTGTGTGTGTGTGTGTGTGTGTGTGTGTGTGTGTGTGTGTGTGTGTGTGTGTGTGTGTGTGTGTGTGTGTTTAGATTTTGCTTTACTTAAAGTCTATTCATCAAACACCATGTCTAATACTATCACCTCGTAAGACTGATGTTCCTATACCGCTAAATGTACCGTTAGCTATTAAATTAAATACACAGACAATAAATACACAGATAAAATATATAAAACACAATAAATAAACAGAAACAGTACGCAAACAACGGAGATAAACCAACACACATACGCAGGAATAAGAAATTGTCAAACTTGTTACATAAAAGATAAACTGAGCAATAACAATAAATAATTAACAGAAAGCAACATAACATTTCCTTTATATTTATTCATTTTCTTATATATTACTTTCCATTTATTTTTCCTTTTATATGTATATGCCTTTTCTTGCAATGGAAGAACACAACATACCAGATTGTCTCTTTAAATCCGACGAGGCACCTAATCCTTATAACCTCTCTCTCTCTCTCTCTCTCTCTCTCTCTCTCTCTCTCTCTCTCTCTCTCTCTCTCTCTCTCTCTCTCTCTCTCTCTCTCTCTCTCTCTCTCTCTCTCTCTCTCTCTCTCTCTCTCTCTCTCTCTCTCTCTCTCTCTCTCCTTCCTTGTCAGAATTTAACCTTGCAATCCTTCACTCCTGCACAACGCATTTTCCTTTTTACGCAATCAGAAGTCGCTGCGTAGATAAGACCAGTCAGTAGTAGCAGTAGTAGTAGTAGTAGTAGTAGTAATAGTAGTAGCAGGTGTAGTATAGTAATAGGAGTAGCATTAGGAGTGACAGTAGTAATAGCATTAGTAGGAGCAGTAGGAGTAACAGTAGTAGTTGAAGTAGTAGTAGTAGTAGTAGTAGTAGTAGTAGTAGTAGTAATAGTAAGTAGTAGTAGCAGTAGAAGTAGCAGTAGAAGTAGTAGCAGTAGCAGTAAGGGTAACAGTATAGTATAGTAGAAGTAGCAGCAATAGAAGTAGCAGGAGTAGCAGCAGTAAGAGTTTAGTTTATTTTTTTATTTTTTAAAGAGTGGCAGTAGTAGTAGCAGTAGCATGAGCAGAAGCAACAGTAGTAGTAGTAGCAATAGAAGTAGCAGGAGTAGCAACAGTACGAGTGGCAGTAGTAGAAGCAGTAGCAGGAGCAGAAGCAGCAGCAGTAGTAGTAGTAGCAATAGAAATAGCAGCAGGAGTAACAGAAGTCCCACCAGTTATAACCATCCGCGCCCTATCCAGCCTATAGTCCCATAATTCCAAGAGCTAGTTTTTGCATGTCGACACCCGTTGCGACCGCTTCATAGGGCGGGTGACGGCGATGTTTTTGTCGCGCCCGCTACACCTCGTTGGGCGCGTCACTATTTCCGCCCTGCCCCTGCTCCACTTTTATCAGTACATGTTTGGGGCTCTAGCGGTCACAGCCTTAAGAACATAAACAGGTTTCCCCGTGTCTCCGGCGCCGACTTCTGCCCATCGCTGCCGGTTACGTGTGTTGGTCTAGTGGTGGCGTAGGACTAATGGTAAATGTTGTCTGTATGTGGTGAGGTGAATGATAAATGTAGTGTCTTTATCATGTGTTTCTAGTACGGTGAAAGCTTGTTTAAACTTGATTTTCTTCTCTCTCTCTCGACTTGATTTTTTTTCTCGATTGATTTCTTTTTTCTCTCTCTCTCTCTCTCTCTCTCTCTCTCTCTCTCTCTCTCTCCTCTCTCTCCTCTCTCTCTCTCTCTCTCTCTCTCTCTCTCTCTCTCTCTCTCTCTCTCTCTCTCTCTCTCTCTCTCTCTCTCTCTCTCTCTCCTCTCTCTCTCTCTCTCTCTCTCTCTCTCTCTCTCTCTCTCTCTCTCTCTCTCTCTCTCTCAGCAAGTTGTTTGTTTTCTGTTTCACTTCACCTCCACCTAAAAAAAAAGAGGATTTTGAGTAGCTTTTCCCTTTTTTTCTTGTCATGGGATGCAATATTGAGGTTAATTCATGTGCGTTTGATGAGTGGTGTCGATGATATGAGGTGAATGAATAATGTCTTTCTCTTATCATCATTCCATTCCTCTTTATCACGTTTCTAATATCTCTCCAAATTGTCACTTTTTTATTTTATCTTTTTCTTTTTTTTACACATCCTGTCCCTGTTCCTCGTTTCCTTTCCCTTCCTCCTCCCTTCCTTCCCTCTTATCTTCCTCATACTCGTCCTCATCCTCCTCACAGACCCTCAAGACATCCTCCTAAATCCTCTCCAGTGTGAAGTCCTTTTCTTCCTCCTAACTGCCTCTTTCCTCATCCTATCTTGTCGTCTCTCGCCATCATTTACCATCGTCTATTTTCCCTTGCCTTGCCTTGCCTCACTCCCTTGTTTCTGGCATTTTTCCACGCCTTCCCCTTCCTCCTTTGTCCCGCCTTCGCCGCTGCTGCAAGTGAGTGATCGGAGGGGCTTCTCGATCCTTAATCTCCTCCCTAAGAAACTGGCCACTTCGGAGAATAAAGATTACACTTCGTTCTCGCTCTGCCAAGACCCAATATTTCAAGACGAGAGATTCTGAGACAAATCGAGGTGCTATTTCTCTATTCTTTTATTGTATTTCTTTTTCGAGACACATAGATTCTGAGGAAAACTGACTGCTTCGTACTCTCTCTTTCTTTGGATTTACAGTTTATTCGTTTATTCGTGTCCCTTTACTTTGCACTCCTCTCGGCGTCCCTTCAGCACATTTGCATTCCCCTTTCATGTTAATGCGATGGGGTGAAATTTCCGCTCGGTGTCTCGTCGGTTTGTGTTTTACTTGATATTGAGAGTCGTACGTGTTGCTTGCAGGTGTTCTCTTCTATATATTTTGGAGGTGGACGCGTTGCTTGAAGGTGCTATAGTACTGAAGGGGTCGCCAGTTACGCCTGACAGCACCTTTATTCTAATATTTCAGTGTGGATATTAAGGAACGCTCTCGCACAAAGCCAGGTTTTTGTTGACAACTTTTCTCCTTTTGTCTACTTCATATTCCCTAACATGTATAATGAACAGTGGCGGCTCGTGATAAAATAAAAGGGGGGACTGCAAGCTTCACACAACAGTAGGATACATAAATTTTACCTATCTCAGGTATGAGTAGTAGTTGTTCACGGATTTCAGGGCATGGTAGTAGCGGTGGTGGTAGAAGGGATGATGGGGGTGGTAGTGTTGGTAGTGGAGGGGATGGCTGAGGTGGTGATGGTAGAATTACAGTATTACTTGAAAATAAAGTCAGTACCGCTTGATTTTGCCGCCGCCGCCCGCCGTCACTATGCACACCGTTTACACGCACTGGGGACGAGACTAAAAAGCTGGGGGACGTAGACTAAAAAGCTGCACGGCTGCAGCTCCTGGCGTTCACAAGTGGCGCGGCGGCAGCAGACATGAATCGTACAGCAAATATGAAAGTAACTTACATTTAAGTCTGGTTTTAATGAAAATTCTCTTAGTAACGTATTGAAAATAACATATAATGACTTTTTATTATGATATATTTGTTAGTAGTGTATCAATTCTGCTGTGTCTCTAAAGATATCATACACCTGGCAGTGAGTGTCTGGGGGTGCTGCAGCTCCGCAGCCCTATGCCACGAGCCGCCACTGCTATCTATGCACCTGTTGCTTGTAGTGCACTTGAGAGGTTTCTATGATATAGTTGGCGTGAACAAATAACTACAGGCCTGAGTCTTAAAGTTTGGTCTAAAAGAGGCAGGAAGAACATAGCCTAGTACATTATAAGTATGTGTTTATTCTTTACGCGTTAGAACTGCCGCCGCTGTCACCAGGATGTAACAGTGAATAATATAGGTCAATATAACAATTAGTCGATAAAGGGTCGCGAAAACTAAGGTAACCCGGATGTCACAAAGGGTGTCCCGAGAATGGAGTCTTTATCTAACATGCTTATATTTCCATGAAGGAGATTAACCCCACAGCATATCGTTGACTTCAATACTTTAATTTGTGTAGCAGAAATAATTCGTCCCTCAGTTCACGTCTTGGATATTACACACAAACAAATTACAGTAGTGTTTCAGGCATGTATTTAACCCCTTGAGACCTAGAACGTAATTTCCATTGTAGTTTGACTACCATTAGACTACTTTTAGTGAATATAAGCAATATTTTATAGATATGACTTATTTAGTAACTTTGTGGACTAGCTAGCTAATTTGATATATTAAGTTCGTTTTTCGTAATTTTATGGCTAACAACAGACGATTTCATATAGCAAAGGAAAGATCTGGGCGTTAAGGGGTTAACTAAAGCCTGATCAGATTTCCATGTGAACCAACAAAACATGGCTAAATAAAACGTAACATAATATAAAATTTCCAGCCCGGAGTATATTTTTCAGTGATGATTGTGCAGGAAAAGGAAAATATCTACAACATGCAAATATCGGTGTTATGAAGATCACAGTGAGCGGTCTTCGAGTCTTACTTTTCCCCTCTTTGCCTCTTGCTTTTCCCCTCTTGGCCTGCAGCCTGGCTTTGTCTTGCCTTGCCTTGCCCTCGCCTTGGCTATAATTGGTATAACCCTCTCGCTCCCTTACTTCGCTGTCATCAATATTCATTTCCCCTCCCAGCGCCAGTGTCCGCCACTCCCCTCACTCCCTCGCCACTCCCACTCCCTCCCACCCTCCCTCCCCTCACTCCCACTCCCTCCCCTCACTCGCCATTAATCTTCCCTGCACTCGCTCCTCCCAATGTACTCCCTTTACAAGTCTTTCTTTCACTTTCTTACCCCGAGCAATGGATTACTTTTACCTTTCTGTCTTCTTGATCAACTTTTACTACTGTTATTTTTTTTAATCTTTGGCAGTGAAGATTAAGTTCTGGTTAGGGATTGTCTGTGTTAACTTTCTGCCTCTTGTTCATTGTTTTGTTCCATTTTTTGTTGTCCATTCAAGGAAGTTTTGTGTAATTTTCGTCTTTCGGGATAGTTTGAAAAAATGATGTTCTTGTTTCCCTTTGTCTTGTACGGATTTCAGCTTTAGTTTTCTAGTAAAAAATATACTATGAAAACTTTTAATTCTATATTTTTGCTGGTTTAACTTATTTTTATGAGTATTATTGGTTTTTTTATTCACTCACTCACTCACTCACACATAACACATCACTCATCTCTCTCCTCTCTCATCTCTCTCCACCATACTCTCTCTCTCCTCTCCCTCTCTCTCTCTCTCTCTCTCTCTCTCTCTCTCTCTCTCTCTCTCTCTCTCTCTCTCTCTCTCTCTCTCTGTCTCTAAAAGTCTGTTCCCGTCACACACACTCCGAAGTGTCTTTCACAGCTGGGACACCTATTTCTTCCCCGCGGCGATAAATAAAGGCGCCATGATAAGTTGTGGGGTGGTGAGCGCCGCGCAGGAATACCCTCATAAATCCACACCATCCGTCAGGGAGAGCGGGTCTATCAGAGGCGGGGAGAGAGGGGAAAGAGGGGAGATGGGGGGAAGAGAGGGAGGCAGGGGGAAGAGGGGAGGCAGGGGGGGCAGGGGGAGAAGGGGGGAGGCAGGGGGAAGAGGGGAAAGAGGGAAAGAGGAGGTGGCAGGGGGAAGAGGGGAAAGAGAAGGAGGCAGGGTGTTATGTGCATCAAAAAAGAAAAAGATTGTTCCTAACGTATAAGTAACGAAGTCAAAAACGTAACCTTAGCAATGACCTGATAATATGTTTCCTTGACCTACTTTTACCAAACTAGCAAGAAAAAGGAAAGACGACAGAGCAGCCATGTTGAATTTTTTTCCTCTCTCTCTCTCTCTCTCTCCTCTCTTCTCTCTCTCTCTCTCTCTCTCTCTCTCTCTCTCTCTCTCTCTCCTTTATACTCCGCTAAAGCCCGGTTCCCACCTTCCCGCTTGTACGGCCGCCATACAACAACAATGACGTCACCATCATCACCGCTTGAGTGGTATTTGTGGTAACTGGGCACAGTTGGCAACTCCGCTCGAGCGGACACCGCCGAGCGGGAGATGACTTGAATTTAACTTTGTACGGCGGCCGTACAGCGGTACGGCGGTGCGGTAGACTTTGTTGTGACGTCATTGTGACGTCTTTGTTGTTGTACGGCGGCCGTACAAGCGGGAAGGTGGGAACCGGGCTTTAAGCCAAGATGACGGGACGATATTTTTCCTTTTCTATTTTTTCCTTCTTTTTTTGCTCTACGTTTCCTCCGCGTCGCCCTTGACCTAACTTGACTTTTTTTTATACATAGATTAGATATTCACGACCAAGAGAGAGAGAGGAGAGAGAGAGAAGGAAAAAATAACATATTCAGGAAAAGAAGGTTCCATCAGTCCACGTTTGCCGCATGGAAGCCTTGGACCGGCGGGGGGATATGTGGCAAAAAGTGTGGGGGCGACGGGGAGGAGAGGAGGGGGAAGGTGGGAGGGGGGGCTCTCATACACGCGTCCATCCCTCACCTTCCCTCGCCGTGAGGAAGGAAGGAGGATTATGAGGAGTAGGAGGAGGTGGAGGAGGAGGAGGAGGATTATGAGGACTGAACAACAACGTTAATTGCTCACGTGCATGGGAGGTCTGACGCTTCTTCTTCTTCTTCTCCTCCTCCTCCTCCTCCTCCTCCTCCTCCTCCTCCTCCTCCTCCTCCTCCTCCTCCTCCTCCTCCTCCTCTCCACACGCTCACCTGCACACCTAAGCAGCGTTCCTCTCACAAATACCTCGTAGGACCTTTACCCTGCTGACACACACAACAAACACAATTTATGTCATGCGCATAAGCTTGTTGGGGAGTCAATTAAGGGAACAAGAGAGAGAGAGAGAGAGAGAGGTTTGCGTGTGAAGGAATACCCATTGAATACACTCATGATGCAGACATTTATCAATGTTTGTGTGTTTCTCTTACTTGTACTAATGTATGTAATGTATATCCTATTGTTTTTGGCTCATTTGTAGAAGCGTTGCAATGTTGTGATTTTCTTCAGGTTTGCTTTTCTTTTTTTCTTTTATGCGACTTTCAATGTGAACAGAAATACAGAGGTTTCTTTTTTACAACTGGATGTGATGTGTTTAGATTTTATGTGGAGTTTTGTGCTGAAATCTCTGCCGCCATGTGATTGAAAGTGTCTGTAAAGCATCTGAACGTGTGGATATATTTTAACTCGCTGCTGGGAGGATTAAGGAGGAGGAGGAGGAGGAGGAGGAGGAGGAGGAGGAGGAGGAGGAGGAGGAGGAGGAGGAGGAGGAGGGAGGAGGAGGAGGGGAGGGGAGGAGGGAGGAGAGGAGGAGGAGGAGGAGGAGGAGGAGGAGGAGAGGAGGAGGAGGAGGAGGAGGAAGGAGGAGAAGGAGGAGGAGGAGGAGGAGATTAGCTATTACGACGACCATAATGAGAAAAAGTTAAATAAAAAAGAAAAATGAATAACGAGAGATTGAAAAATTAAAGAATAAGAAAACTGTTAACAAAAGATAGGAGGAGGAGGAAAGCTATTAAGACGACGCTTATGAGAAAAATATTAATACACAGGAAAATGAACAACGAGAGATTGGAAAACTAAAGAATGAGGAAACTGGGAATAAATAGTTAACATAAAAGCGATAAGAAAAGAATAGACGCTAAATCAAGAGGAATATTGTGAAATGGAGCATAAAATTGACACTCAGGATCAGTGACATCAATGAGACTAACCCCAATGAGATTATTAACTATGTTCAATCAATTAAAGACGGATTTTTAAAAACTAAAGAACACACAAGTAAAAGAGAGGAAGAGTTATAGCAAGAATCATGACCATAATTATTTTATCGTGATCCTGTCTTCTCATCAAGCACCGCAAAAAAAAAGAAGAGGAAATTATTGGATAAAAAAAAACTCAGGCAATTTCCTTTTATATAAAAAAAAAAATCCATTCCTCCTCCTTCTTCTTTCATGAGGTTACAAATACGTCTTCAGAAGGAGAATATCACAAACTCTTCTTTTTTCCCTTCTTTTTCCCTTTATACAAAAACACCATTCCCCCTCTTCTTTCCATGAGGTTACAAATACATCATCAAAGGGATAATATTACAAACCCTTCCTTTTTTGCCCTTTTCCCTATTATAAAACCTCAATTCCTCCTCCACCTTCTTCTTTCCCTGAGCTTACAAATACGTGATCATAAGGAGAATATTACAAAATCCTTCTATTTTTCCCTTTTCCCTTTATATAAAAACTCCATTTCTCCTCTTCTTTCTATGAGTTTACAAATACGTGATCAAAAGGACAATATTACAAACCCTTCCTTTTTCCCTTTTCCCTATTAAAAAAACTCCATTCCTCCTCCACCTTCTTCTTTCCCTGAGCTTACAAATACGTGATCATAAGGAGAATATTACAAAAAAAAACTTCCTTTCTCTTTGGCTGCCCTTCAACAACCAAGAACTTTCACGCCTCTAAACCCGTGAAAGTCTCGCCTCACGATTTGTTATCAGGCCAACCTCACGTCCTCCTTTGCTTCCTCGAGTGTCAGGCTTCTCCCTATGCCTTGGCGCTTCTGAGGCTCACGGGGGATGGCAGGTCAATTATCTGGCTGGTAAATAAAAAGAGGCGAAGAGGCGCGTCGTGAGGCTCTTCGGGGCTGTTTTTCCCTCCCCCACACACGCACGGCGGGAGTAGTGGTGGGGGTAGGTGGGGGAGCAAGTGGTGGGGTTAGGTGGGTGGGGGAGTTGGTGAGTGGTAAGTGGGGCTTCAACCTATAACTAGCTCCCTTCTTTTTTTTCTTTTTTAAGTCATCCATATTCTCACGGTTCGGTTTTTGGATATCATTCGTGTTTCTTTTTTGGGGGGGGTTGATGTAGTGTTGTGTGTGTGTGTGTAGGGGGCGTGTAGGGTGTGTGTGTGTGTGTGTGTGTGTGTGTGTGTGTGTGTGTGTGTGTGTGTGTGTGTGTGTGTGTGTGTGTGTGTGTGTGTGTGTGTGTGTGTGTGTGTGTGTGTGTGTGTGTGTGTGTGATTTTCAGTTAATCAGTTTTTCAGTTAGTTCAGTTAATCAGATTTAATCAGTTAGATGTAGATTTTACTGATGTAAATGAGTTTGCCAACAACGTAGCTGAGGTGCTATATGAGTGTTCTGAAGCAAGTCAAGGTCAAGTTGTTGCTGAAAATGTAATCATAGGCGCAAACCGTTGGGACAGGTTATTGCATGACCGTGATGATGCAAGGGTATGGAAGGCCATTGACTGGAAGGGTAAGTTCCAAGATAATTGTACTGTAATGCTGCCCCCACTGATGATGAATTCAACACTTTTTATGAGCATGTGCTTAATCCTGTTTTACATGAAAATGTTGATGAAAATTTTGACTTCCACCCCAACATTCCGATTTTGGATGACAATATTACTGCCGTGACAGTGACATTACAGATTAAGAAAATGAATTCAGATAAAGCCTGTGGTCCTGATGGAATCTCACCTGGTGTGTTAAAGTTACTCCCAGCGAATTGGTTAGTAATTATCACTGTATTATTTAATTTTGTCTTTACTTCTGCCAGTTATCCTGTGACCTGGACTACAGCAAAGTTATTTACCATCTTTAAAAAAGGCAATAGGCAGCTAGCAAGAAATTACCGTGGGATATCAGTATTAAACAGTATTACCAAGCTACATGACTTAGTGTTATGTGCAAGGCTACATAATTGGTTCATTCCTTATAGAGAACAAGCAGGAGCTCAGAAGGGTCGTGGGTGTATATAACATATAGTGACTTTGCGCCTGTTAACAGACTTGGCAAAGAAGAAGAAATACACATTGTTTGTTACTTTTGTTGATTTTTCTCAGGCTTATCACTTAGTAACCAGACAAATTTTATTTAAGATTTTACGGAGGCTGGGATGTGGAGCTGTGGTGCTGGCTGCACTGATGGCGATGTACCGTTTTACAGACAGTATCCTGGGCACAGTGGTTCTATCAGCTACAATTGGGGTACGCCAAGGGTCGCCCACTTCCTGTATCCTCTTCATATTATATGTCAATGATCTTATTAAGCTGATCATAGACAGTTGTAGATCAGAGGAATTTCTGTCATGGCTCCATTTACTTGTATTAATGGACGATATGGTTCTTTTAGCTACTTCTTGAAAAAACATGTTAAGAAAATTAGATCTTCTGAAACAATTTTGTGATAATTACAGAATGAAGATCAATGCATCAGAGACAAAATTCTTTGTCATTTGGGGAAACTTGACAGATAGTGAACCTTTGAGTTTGGATGAGTTAGTGGTGGAGTCATGTGACCAATATGTATATCTAGGATCACCATTCACGCGTGATGGTTCTGCCTCTTCTGCTGTTAAGGTTCATGCTAGCACTAAGATGGCTCATGTAAAAATTTTTTTTTCCTTTTTAAAGAAAAATAATGACATACCTTTTGTAGTTAAGAAGCGGATCTTTGACGCAGCACTTATGTCAGCACTATTGTGCGGGTGTGAGTCATGGCTAAGTGCTGATCTTAGGCCAGTGACAAAGCTGTATAACTTGTGTCTCAAACAATTATTAGGTGTTAGGACAACAACCTGTAATGATATGTGCTATGTGGAGTTAGGTTACCCGCCACTTAAAGATCTTGTGCGGAGTAAACAAAGAAATTTCTTTAGAAAGATGTGGCAGGAGCGCTCACAAATGGCTGATGATCCTTTAGTTTTTGCAATGAATACAACGCTTCATACAAGATATAATACAAGATCCTTTGTGTACAGTTGATTGATCATGATAGAGATGACATAGTTGTTGCCATGGAAACAC
>JACEEZ010015114.1:120000-150000 GCA_016584305.1 Chionoecetes opilio
CATCACCACACACCCATTCACTCACCCATTACCCATCACCCCCCACCCATTCACTCACCCATTACCCATCACCACACACCCATTCACTCACCCATTACCCATCACCCCCCACCCATTACCCATCACCCCACACCATTCACTCACCCATTACCCATCGCCTTCCACCCATTCACTCACCCATTACCCATCACCCCCCACCCATTACCCATCACCCCACCCATTCACTCACCCATTACCCATCGCCTTCCACCCATTCACTCACCCATTACCCATCACCCCCCACCCATTCACTCACCCATTACCCATCACCACACACCCATTCACTCACCCATTACCCATCACCACACACCCATTCACTCACCCATTACCCATCACCCCTCACCCATTCACTCACCCATTACCCATCACCACACACCCATTCACTCACCCATTACCCATCACCCCCCACCATTCACTCACCCATTACCCATCACCACACACCCATTCACTCACCCATTACCCATTACCCCCCACCCATTCACTCACCCCCACCCATTCACTTACCCATTACCCATCACCACGCACCCATTCACTCACCCATTACCCATCACCCATTCACTCACCCATTACCCATCACCACACACCCATTCACTCACCCATTACCCATCACCCCCCACCCATTCACTCACCCATTACCCATCACCACACACCCATTCACTCACCCATTACCCATCACCCCACACCTATTCCCTCACCCATCACCCGTCACCCCCAACCCATCACCCCCCACCCATTCACTCACCCATCACCCCACACCCATTACCCATCACCCCACCCATTCACTCACCCATTACCCATCACCCTACATCAAGGCTTCCTCAATTCTCGCAACCCACTTTTGTTTTCACAATTCTCGCTAATAGGCCTTGCTAAAAAAAAAAGAAAAAAAAAAAGTGACGGATCATCTCATACGTGGGCTATGGACCTTCCGGAACGGATCGAAAAGAGGCATAGGAAGGTATGGCAAGGGGGGAGGACATAACGCAACAACAAGGAAGGACAACAACGAGACGACACAGAGGACAGCAGAGCACGAGGAATAATATGAGAAAAATGGGAAGGCAAAAAGAAAAAGAAGTACTAAAGTCAAAGAAAGGAATAGTAATGCGCAAAGGTTTCGCCGCAGTGATTACGTTAGAGGCAAGTAAAAAACATATCACTGCAGAGTATTTAATAAATGAAGCAGTGAACCAGTGGAAGTAAACGAAAGGATATTAACAAGCACGGAGGATGTATTGTACATAAAAGGGGAAACGAATGAGAAAATGTAAAAAAGGAGCTAATACGAAATTTATTCTTCCAAGCAAAGGAAAAAGTAGAAGGAAACAGTGGATACAAGGCGTAGGAGGGCTGGTGGTGGGATGGTGGGTGGTAGATGGGGGGGTGGGAGGAGGTGGTAATGGTGGGAAAGGGGGAAGGTGGTGGGTGAAGGGAGGAGGTGGGGGATGGTGAGTATAGGTGGAGAGTAGGAGGTAGTGGGTGAAAAGGAAGGCAGGAAGGGGTAAGTAAGGAAGCAGGAAGTGGGGCAGGAAAGAAGAGGTGGTAGGGTAGGTGAAAGGTGGTAGTGGTGGGGGGGGTGAAGGTGGAAGGTAGGGGTGGTGGGGTGGTGAGGGGTGTGATGGTGGTGTGATAGGAGGTGGTGGTGAATGGTGTTTGTCTGTGGGAGCGGCTGGTAAGAGTGGTGGTGGTAAGTGGTGGTGTGTGGGGTTAGGTGAGGGTAAATGGTGGAGTAATGGAGGGGATAGTTATAATTCCGGTGTAGTGATAAGTAGTGAGGGGGTAAGGGTGGTGGTGATCTGGTGGGGTTGTAGTCTAATTGTCTTATGTTTTATGTTATGGTATAGGCAGAATAGATTAAAGGTCATGTAAAGCAATGATATATGCCGCACGTTGTGCCGAGTGATTCACGTTGATGGCGATTAAAAAATACTTCACTGCTGGGGTTTAATTAACATAAGCAGTGTATACCATGTCTGACTTAATACATAACGTGATATTACACAGCACCCGCGATGTATTTTTACCTCAAGCGACGTCACATAAAAATAATGTCCCAAAAAAAGCTCAATACGAAATTTTATTCTTCCATCAGTAAAAGAAAATAGAAGTAAACATTGTATACAAGATGTCTAGGAGGCTGGTGGTGGTGATGGTGGTGGTGGTGATGGTGGTTATGGTGGTGGTGGTGGTGGTAGTGGTGGTGATAATGGTGGTGGTGGTGGTGGTGGTGATGGTGGTGGTGGTGGTGGTGATGGTGGTTATGGTGGTGGTGGTGGTGGTAGTGGTGGTGATAATGGTGGTGGTGGTGGTGGTGGTGGTGGTGGTGTGATGTGGTGGTGGTGGTGGTAGGTGGTGTGGTGGTGGTGGTGGTGGGGTGGTGGTGGTGGTGGTGGGTAGGTAATGGTGTGTGATAGTGGTGGAATAATGGTAGGGTGGTGATAATGGTGGTGGTGGTAGTGATAAGGGGGGTGAGTGGTGGTGGTGATGGTGGTGGTGATAATGGTGGGGGTGGTGATAATGGTGGTGGTGGTAGTGGTGGTGGTGTGGTGGTGGTGGTGGTGGTGGTGGTGGTGGTAGTGATAGTGGTGGTGATGTGGGGTAAAATGGTAGGGGTGGTGATAATGGTGGTGGTGGTAGTGATAATGGTGGTGGTGATAGTGGTGGTGGTGGTGGTGGTGATAATGGTGGGGGTGGTGATAATGGTGGTGGTGATAGTGGTGGTAATAATGGTGGTGGTGGTGATAATGATGGTGGTGGTGATGGTGGTGGTGATAATAGTGGTGGTGGTGATGGTGGTGGTGATAATGGTGGTGGTGGTGATGGTGGTGGTGATAATGGTGGTGGTGGTGATGGTGGTGGTGGTGGTGATGGTGGTGGTGATAATGATGGTGGTGGTGATGGTGGTGGTAATAATGGTGGTGGTGGTGATGGTGGTGATGATAATGGTGGTGGCGGTGGTGGTAGTGGTGGTAATAATGGTGGTGGTGATGATAATGGTGGTGGTGATGATAATGGTGGTGGTGGTGATAATAGTGGTGGTGATTGTGGTAGGAATGGCTGAGAGAGGAGCAGGACTGTTGATTTGTGGCAGTGGTAGTGGCAACAGAGGCTGAATATTAATGGCGGTGGTGGTGGTGGCGGTATGTGGTGGTGGCGGTGGCGGTGGTTGAGCCTGGATGATAATGGGAGAAGCATTTGTGAGGCGAATAGGATAGTGGTGGAAGTGGTGGAAGTGGTGGAAGAAAGGACGCAGATATGTGTATGTAGTGGAGGCTGGTGGTAAAGGGGGAGGGGGGGTAGTGTAGTGGTAAGGGGGGAAAGGGGAAGGAGGGAGGAGAGGAGGGAGGGGAGCAAGGAATGAGAGCGAGTGCATGGTATATAGGTAAGGCGGGTATGAACCAAAACAAAGGTATGTACGTATGTATGTACGTACAAGTATGAAAAGAGCATATGAAAAGCTGAAACAGTAAACCTACTGTACATCATTTACTGAAAACGTATTGTTACCTTTCTATGTCAGCCTGAAACAGTAAGATTAGTCAGTCAGTCAGTCAGTCAGTCAGTCAGTCAGTCAGCAGCCAGCCAGCCAGTCAGTCAGTCAGTCAGCCAGCCAGCCAGTCAGTCAGTCAGTCAGTCAGTCAGTCAGCCAGTCAGCCAGCCAGCCAGTCAGTCAGTCAGTCAGTCAGTCAGTCAGTCAGCCAGCCAGCCAGTCAGCCAGCCAGCCAGTCAGCCAGCCAGCCAGCCAGCCAGCCAGTCAGTCAGTCAGTCAGTCAGTCAGCCAGCCAGTCAGTCAACCAGTCAGCCAGCCAGCCAGTCAGTCAGTCAGTCAGTCAGTCAGTCAGTCAGTCAGTCAGTCAGCCAGCCAGCCAACCAGTCAGTCAGTCAGTCAGTCAGTCAGTTAAGCCTGCAATGCGCAAGGCCAGTGGCGTCTTGTGTGTCGAGGCACAGCGAGGAGGCAAGGGCAAGGGAACGTCTGTTCTGTGTTGTTTCGTCGCCGGATGACAGTATAAAAGGGCTGCTGACTGTCCCTCGCTTTTACCTTACCTTTGTTCTGTTACCTTGTATTTTGTGATAGAGGCACGCCGAGGCAGGTCAGGAGAGTGCGTATCAGTAGGTAGAGTGAGTTATCAGGTAGGTAGAGTGCGTTATCAGGTAGGTAGAGTGCGTTATCAGGTAGGTAGAGTGCGTTATCAAGTAGTTAGGTAGGTAGAGTGCGTTATCAGGTAGGTAGAGTGCGTTATCAGGTAGTCAGGTAGGTAGAGTGCGTTATCAGGTAGTCAGGTAGGTAAAGTGCGTTATCCATCCTTTCCCCTGGGAGGCAACGCGACTTAATACCAATGTTCAGCTCGAGTGCGTAATATTGGCCCAAAGAGAGAGGGAGACATCTGCCTCGATCCGATTTTCAGCTCAAAACTAATTTCATCTGGATTTTCCTCTCTTCCCTCTTTGGATAAATATTTTAGGTTTCGTTCCCCGAGGCTTTCATAAATATCGAGAAGTGTCTTTGAGGAGCTAGGCTTTGCACCGCCGCCGCCGCCGCGCTGGAGACGTGCTCGGGATTCTTTTTCAAGACTTTACTGTGAGTCCCGAACAACGATTCACTTGAAAGTTTTGCAGCAATGAACGATCATCATAGAGATTCAACATTCCATTAGATTTAAAGATAACTAGTGAAGACAAGATTTTAACCGAAACGCACACATAAAAAGTTAGACTCAATACATTTTCTCGTCCGTAAAGTTTCATAAACGCATCCTTTTGAGTCGTTCAGAGGCAGTAAAATGAATAAGAGAGAAAACTTCAACGCTTTACTCTAACACAACATTTTCGAAATATTGGCAGATTCCTCCAAAGCTCAGCCTCATGAGGGAGCGTTTTCAGGAGCAAAGAAATTGTGAGTCTGGAATATAAATGTGCGACGACAGACAGAGCCTTCAAACATTAGTCAGGGGCTTGCCGGGCCGCGCCGCTGAGGATCCGCCGCGATGATAAAGTGGACGGGGAGATCCATCTGATATGTGGAAGCAGAGACACACTCAGATCCACTTCTCGAGGCAGCAACACGATAGGGCGGCGGTTGGTGGCGTGCTTTCTCTTATTTATTTTATTACAGGAACTACCACATGTATAGGTTTCACGCCTCTTGTAGCTTCCTTATTTTCTTATGTTCTTATGTTCGTATTTCTCGTATGGTGGATGTTTAGATCAATTCCCTCTATACAATCAAAGTTCGTCCACCAATGCTTATCTTTATGAGAACGTAAATCGATTATGTGACACTGCTATCTTACTGTGACTTATCTTTAAAACGCCTTTGATATGATCTATTATTACTTTCTTCCCTGAAACTCTTAAGTATATTGTAAATATTCATACAAAATTCAAGTTCTTACAATAAACTGCTTCGCGAGACTAGCCAAACCTGTGTACACTGTCTAACACACTTTGCTCCACACATAAACTAGAGATCTATCAATAATAAACAAGATTACTTTCATTTCTCTTATTTTTTTCAAGATATCGGCTCATACATGATTTACAAAGCTCGAATCAACTTGGGTCAAAACAATGCATATCACTATTTTATTTTTTCTTATCTATTTGCTCACTTGTGCCATTTTTACCGTGCCATTTTTACCTGTGCCATTTTTAGTGTGCCATTATTACCGTTCACCCTGTATCTTACATCTATCACTGCTTTCTATCACATACGTCAACATTGCTCCACTTTCATACATTATACTCGTTATCTACATCATATATAAACCACTTAACCAAACCACAAATAAACATCCTTTCAAATACTATCATTCGTTTGGGGGGGTAAGAGGGAAGAGGCAAAAGACGGGAAGAGGAAGACGCAATAACAAGAAGCAGCGTCGCGTAAATCACTCCCACCACAAAAGTTCCCACGCCAACCTTGCCTTCCTTCCTTCCCGACCCTTTCCGCCCCACTATTGACGTCCTGTACTATCCCACACAAACCCTTCCTTATAGTCACTCCACAACCATCATCCTGTCACGGCTCTCAAACTCTCAATACAAACCACCCACCCGTCGCTCTTCCCTCATATTAACCTCACTGCGTCTCTCATATCCTCCGCCTCCTCTACCATCTTACCCTTACTGTGTTATTCCTATCATCCATCTTACTCACTCTCTCTTTACACAACCATCATCCAATCCCTCATCTTATTTTCCTATCAACAGTTTTTCATCCTATCTTCCCTTATATCAACCTCACTGTGTCCCTCTTATCCTCACCCTCCTTTACCTCTCACCCTTACTGTGTTATTCCTATCCCTATCATCCATCTCACTCCCTCCCTCTTTACACACTACACAAGGTCATTTTTACGGTAACAATAAACTCCTTAAAGCTACTGGGAAACTTGCTCCCGTACGTCAATTAAGTTTAGAAAGACGAGAACAATTATCTGGCTTCTGGTAGTGGTGGTGGAGTTTCCTGAGATATAGGGGGAGCGAATAAAAAAGAGTGTTTATTATGTAGGAGCTCACCGCAAGACCGCCTGGAGTTTAAAAGGGGGAGAGGAAGGAGGAGGTGGCTTGGGTGTTTCTCCGTGTTGTGCGATGAGGAGCGCCCCCTAGTGTGTTGCCTCTCTCATTTGCATCCCGCTGTTATTATTCCGGTGTAAGGGAGGGGAGGGGGAGGGGAGGGGGGAGGGGAAGGGAAAGGAGGGGCTGGGTGGAGGAGGGGAAAGGAGGGAAGGGGAGGGGAAGGGAAGGGAAAGGAGGTGAGGGGTAGGGAAGGGAGGGAAGGGGAAAGGAGGGGAAAGGAGAGGGGGGGAGGAGAAGGTCACGTTCCTTGTTGACTAACGCACGACTGCCACGACCCTTAACCCATCCAGGTCGTGTGAGGTTATGATGCTGAATTGTCCTATAAACATCTCTTCATCTTGTCCTGTTTAACATTTCTAGAGGCTTAGCTAAGTAACAAAAGTGGCAAAATAATATCCTGGAGTATTTTTGTGTGATTAGTGTATCTTCCTGTGCTGATTAATATGTTTAAGACGGGGTTGGAATACTTTATCAAGGGAAATATTAATATCCGTGGTGCACACACACACACACACACACACACACACACACACACACATACACACACACACACACACACACACACACACACACAACACACACACACACACACACACATGCGCACACACTCGGTTGCCCCCCTGTTTGGCCTGGGAACGAAGCTGTTTTGTCAGTAAACATTGAATTAACTTATTAACCTTCACGTCAGGTGCTACGGCGGAGGGGAGACTGTAATAAGACTTTTTCTTTATTTTTTTCCCTACAGATCATAAATGTAGAGTAAAGAGGGGGGCATACGCTATGCTGCGCGTGGCCTCGGTGCCATCTCCGTCCCATTAGCCTTTGAGCCTGTGGTGGGTGAGAACCCGTTACCCCGGGACGCATTTTCTCGTTTTCTGGAAGAGTATGTGGCGTTTACTCTTGAACACGTCAGGTTAGGTTACGTTAGGTTACGGTTAGGGTAGGTTAGGTTTTCCTAGTCCCTTTATGGTAACTTTGCGTGGGAATCACAACATTTTCGAGAAGATCCTATGGTTAGTTTCGGAATATACAGCCAAGCGTCTTCACTCGGAAACCACAGACTCGCATAGACAACGGGAATATGCCCCCGGGACACAGGGCTAGTGTGACATCCGGGTTACCACAAAAGAAAGAAAAAACCGCTTTGAGGCTTTCACTGGAATTCAACTTCAGAAAACGTACATATTAACAAATCAAACAAGAATTCAATGAAACATAAATCAACGAGGCTTTTTTTTTTCTCCCTCTCTTAAGAAATTCCAGATATCGTTTGAAGTCACGAGTTTCATTGATAAAACATTTCCTTTCCCTCGCAATCCATCCCAGTCTCAATAACGCTCAGTATTTCCCCTTCCCTTGTTACAAAGTTAAAAGTTACATTAATCTTCGGAGGCAGTTTGTGTGAGGCGTTCAGTTCCAGGGCGGCATTAGCATTCACTTTCAATTGGAGTAGTCAGCCGTGCCAGGCCATTGTGTTTGGCAGGGGCGGCGGGTGAGAACATTTCCTTGCTCGACAAGTATGATCGTGATAACTTATTTACTCATTCATCCTCTCGGCGCCTCGACAGTAAGGATTAAAGTCGACAACTCAACACTTACGCACGTCTAATAACCTGACACTTTAATAACGAGGGAAAAGATTTATCCCTTTACCAGCATCACGAACCTAAAAGCATGTTTGTAAATGGAAACTTGCTATGAAACGTTACCTTTAATAGTACTTTAATCGTTTAACTCAACACTTATGCACGTCTAATGACCTGACACTTTAATAACGAGGGAATAAAATTGATCCCTTTACCAACATCACGAACCTTAAAGCATATTTGTTAATGGAAACTTGCTATGAAACGTCGATATTTCCTGAAGCAAAAAAATTGATACAAAAGACACAGGTATTCGAACTAAATTGGGCCATCCCAATTTCTATATTCTCTTACTGTCTTCTATATAGGGACTGGAAATTAAGCGGGTTTTTTGTTACTCCTTTTGTTTTGCCCTATAGCCAGTCCCTTGTAATGTAAACAAATAAAATGACAATAAAAATTATACGAAACCCCGTCCACCTGGCCAGACTTGTTGGAATAGACCCTCGCCCTTTCCTCCCTTCCCGAAAAAATACTGCATAAAGAAAAAACAGACTGAAGACTCGAGCTTTCTCATCCAGTGAAGAAAAGAATCCAGTCCGAGTTTTCAGGGAGTCGTTTTTAAACAATGGCAGAAGAGCGGTGGGCAGAGAGGGAGACTCGACGATTTTTCTTGGTGTTCTCTCTTCCGGTGGTCAGGAGCCGAGAGAAAATGCTTTGTTCCTGTGCTGGTGAAGCCATTTCCGCGCCATACGTGGGCTGGATACACACACACACACACACATACACACACACACACACACACACACACACCTGACACAGCCACTCAGCATTCTCTATCCTGGGAGCCTTTCGTTGCATGTTTGAATGTTTTGTATTTTAAGATAAGTCAAGCAACTTTTCGTATCAAGTTGTGGGTCTTGTTTACGTAAACCATTCAATTCGTAGATTTAAAAAAGAATTAGGGAGAAAGTGGTTCACAAATATATATATATATATATATATATATATATATAATATATATATATATATATAGAGAGAGAGAGAGAGAGAGAGAGAGAGAGAGAGAGAGAGAGAGAGAGAGAGAGAGAGAGAGAGAGAGAGAGAGAGAGAAGAGAGAGAGAGAGAGAGAGAGAGAGAGAGAGAGAGAGAGAGAGAGAGAGAGAGATTGGTAAATGATATGGACTCAGCTGTCAGGTAGTTAGTGCGGAGTCAATAGGGAGTTTTAAAAGGAGGCTGAACAATTTCTGGATGGAGATGACAGGTGGATGTAGGTAGTGTTAAGTAACAGTAACTACCACGTGTAGGTCTCACGGCCTCTTGTAGCTTCCTTATTTTCGTATGTTCAAAATTCCCAGTTTGTTAGTTCAGTAACTCTAAGCGATTTGTTGTGACTTATGTACAATGGTGTGACTGGTGCATTTGCTTGGATGGTAAATGGCTAAATTCTTCATGATTTGTTGACGTGAGTTCATTCCTCTTGCTGCCATTAAGTCACTCCAACGACAAACGTTTCAATTACTCCCTTTTACGACATCTTTTCCTGGCTTCAATGACTCTTGCATGGGTGTTCTATAATGTCATCACTGATTATATGATACATTATTAATCGCGTGAAATGACTGGACTTGAATACTCGTTCCGTTGGTTAGAAATAGCTGAAATAATGATGTGCTATAAATCATAATGTAAATATGAAATAAAACAAAATGCACTAACGAGCTCTACGCACAACACACACACTTACACACACAACACTAACCACAATACTCTTACGCTTACATACATTCGGTCGTTACAGACGCACTTACTACTTACTTACAAACAAACTCACACGCACATACACACACACGTACGTAAACACCAACTACTTCAGAGTTCATCACAAGGGACGTCTTTCCTAATTGGACAAGTTGTGGTGAAGCCTTGTCTTTCCGCCAGGCTGTGACCTGCGCGTTCTCGATCACCCGATCGAAGACCCAGGCATCTATATGTCTGCTTCAGGCTGGCAGAACAACGGCAATCCCAGAGGCTGCGCGGGCCGCATATTTCCCTTCTGTATACCAGAGGCGCACTCCGATTCAAGTATGGGAATTTTTTTATTTCCAAGGCAGACTCAAAGAAAACGCGCGCGCAGCAACACACTGTATGGTGGAAGAAACTTGCTTTTACTCTGTCCTACGTAAGTATAGCCTGGCTTCTTATATGTTTATTTGTTGTGTATATACGCTGTCCTTGTGACAGCCATGGAGCACCAAGCTTCTTATCGTGGGAAATACTCTACAAAGGAAATGTTCCTACTGTAGCAGAGAGGTGAAGATAGAGTTATTCAGGAGTCACTGCTACTCTATATACTGCAACTCGCTGTGGTCGCGGTTCAAGGTGGCCACTCTGAACGGTTTCTGAACCACCTTAAGGTCTGTCACAATGACATCCTTAAGAGGCTTCTGGGGCTGCCCAGGTGGAGCAGCTCGTCGCTGGCCTTCGCTAGGAACGGGGTGAACAATCTGGATGTGATTCGTCGACACTCCGTGTTCAGCTTAAGGCGTAGGGTGGAGTTCTCTGCGAAATGTAATTCCCGTAAACATATCTTTAACGCCTTTTGCGCCCGTTTGCTGCTACTATCTTACCAATATATGTATATATACACAACAAATAAACATATAAGAACCCAGGCTATACTTACGTAGGACAGAGTAAAAGCAAGTTTCTTCAACCATACAGTGTGTTGCTGCGCGCGCGTTTTCTTTGAGTCTGCCTTGAAAATAAAAAAACTCCCACACTTGAATCGGAGTGCGCCTCTGGTATACAGAAAGGAAATATGCGCGCGGGCCGCCTCATCAGCCGCCTCGTTTCCCAGAGCTGCGAGGCTTTGGGTGTGGCTGTTAATGGTGGTGGTGAGCCGCACGTCGACCGCCGGTGAGTGCAGCTGCTACTGGATCCGAAGGACAGACCTGGAGGTGGAGTGGACTCTCTTCTCATGAATGTGTCTGGCGTGCTCCAAGGCCACAGCTCAGTCTACAGGGCGGAGCAGTGGTCTGGTGCGTTCTCCAGGACGGCACCTCCTCGCCGCTCATCACCGCCGCGCCCCTCGTGCCTTTCTTAGGGAAGACCGAGCCGTCAGTGCAGTAGATGTTACTTAACGGGACATTTACCTCCACCACCGCCTTCAGCGTGTGCTGCTGCTGCTTCTCCTGCATGCACAGCGCCTTGGTGGCCGGCACGGCGGTGGTGATGACCTCCGTCGTCTTGGGCTGCCTCGGAGACTATACGTAGGCGGCGGCAGGGGCGTAGACTGTAGAGTCCTTCGTGCGGCAGTTTGTGGAGGTGGAGCATGCTCCACCTTATGCTCCCCTGCAGGTGGTTGGCGGCGTCAGCCATGCACCCTCCGTGGCCAGGTGGTGTCGGCGGTGGAGGAAAAGAGACTGATGGAAAGGAGGGTTGTGACGCCTCGTTGTGGCGGCTATAGGGTAATGATGGAACCCATAACATTTGGGTGAGAGAAAAAAAAATTCAATATAAAAAAAATCTGCTTTATGGGGGCTGACATCACAGCTGGCTTTTTATTCCCTTTTTTCTGCCCTTCGTCAGTTCCTTTTTATGGTCAAATAAAAATCTATCATAATTTGCTATTTTATGTAATCGAACGTATTTTGTAGTATGACATAAGAGGTGGGATGTTTTGAGATCAGAGGTTTTTTTCTTTTTTTGTCGGGTACAGTTTCATGCCAACATAATACATTAAACTTGCTATATTGCTTACATTTCTTTAACCGTTCGCCACATCTTTGTCACCACGAGTTGAGTAGCGTCTTGTCTATATCCAGCACCTTACAAAGAGCGGCAAAGATGCATCCGTCGCTCGTTCTTTCCAAAACTGACATAATTGCATATTGAAAGTTGTTCAGGCTCTTGACTTTTGCTTAATCTATCCGAACGTCGCCTCTCTGTCGCACGCGCACACACACACACACACACACACACACACACACACACACACACACACACACACACACACACACACACACACACACACACACACACACACACATACACACACACACACACACACACACACACACTTCGTTGGCAGCTTCACCGTCGCCTAAAAACAAAGAAAAACATTACATTCAAACACAAAACATATTAATAATGATAATAATAAGTATGTGCATATTAGTAATTGACTGTGTGTGTGTGTGTGTGTGTGTGTGTGGTGTGTGTGTGTGTGTGTGTGTGTGTGTGTGTGTGTGTGTGTGTGTGTGTGTGTGTAGTGTGTGTGTGTGTGTGTGTGTGTGTGTGTGTGTGTGTGTGTAATAACTCAGAATCACCTTGTATAATCACTCGCCGCCTCTTCTATGATCGCCGTGTTCTCGAGGGAATTTTCGCTCCAGTAATTGCACCTTGACATGATATCCCTTGCGCACGCACACACACACACACACACACACACACACACACACACCACACACACACACACACACACACACACACACACACAGATACACACACACACACACACACACACACATACACACACACACACACACACAGATATACACACACACACACCCACACACACACACAGATACACACACACACACAACAGAGATACACACACACACACACACACACACAGATACACACACACACACACACACACACACACACACACACACACACACACACACACACACACACACACAGACACACACACACACACACACACACACACACACACACACACAGACACACACAGACACACACACAGACACACACACACACACCTGCTTGGGCACAATATCTACTTAAATGTAATATAAGATCAAAACAAAGAAATTTAAAGATCCCAAACACATAGAGAGAGAGAGAGAGAGAGAGAGAGAGAGAGAGAGAGAGAGAGAGAGAGAGAGAGAGAGAGAGAGAGAGAGAGAGAGAGAGAGAGAGAGAGAGAGAGAGAGAGAGAGAGAGAGAGAGAGAGAGAGAGAGAGAGAGAGAGAGAGAGAGAGAGAGAGAGAGAGAGAGAGAGAAAGTCCTCCACTCGAGTAGAGACAAAGGTAAAATAAACAAACCAAATCAAAGTAATAATTCCTCACCAAAAGTCTTGAAAACAGACGAAATTTCAGAAAAAAAGAGAAACCAGGTATCGCGAACACAGAATTTACTTCCGTACTTAGAGAGAGAGAGGAAAAACTTAGAGAAATAAATATACTTTTATATACTTGGCGCGTCATGTTTTAATTTACCCCCTTGAGACCCAGAGCGTAATTTCCATTGTAATATGACTACCATTAGATGATTTTTAGTTAATATATACAATTTTTATAGATATGACCTGTTTAGTATCCTTGTCGACTGACTAATTTGGTATATTCAGTTACCTTTCGTAATTTTATGGCTAACAACAGACGATTTTTTTATAGGTAAGGAAAGATCTGGGCGTGAAGGGGTAAATAAGTGAGAAATCTAAGACCCTTGGAAAGTAACAGCTGTGGCATACGAGGCAACTCACGTGTACTAGTTTTAAAAGGAGGCTAGGCAGTTTCATGGATTTCATGAAAGGTGGCTGTAGGTAGTGTTAAGTAACAGGAACTACCACGTGTAGGTCTCACAACCTCTTGTACCTTACTTATTTTCTTATGTTCTTACATATGTTCTTACTAACTCCAAAAAGTGTCCCCAATAAGACAACGAGTCGACATACAAATATATATTTTACGCAGGAATCTTAACCCTTCCCAAACGGACCACTTTTACCTCCCCCTCTGGCTACCCTCTTTGCCAATCACTTTATAAAACAACATACGAGCTAGGAAACTCACGTATACTAACTCCAAGAAGTGTCCCCAATAAAACAGCGACATATAAATATATTCTTTACCCACAAATCTTTCTCCCTTCCTAAACGGACCACTTTTACCACCCCTGGCTACCCTCTTTGCCAATCACTTTCTAAAACAACATATGTAAGACGGGATCCTGAGCATTACCACAACACAGAAAAACATAACTTTCATTCCCCGACCTTTAATATCTGTACAGGTTAATAGCAGGAAAATAAAATATACTAGAATATAGAAATATCACAGTATCTAATCCGCTTCATTTTTAGCGCACTGCATTAGACTCAGACTCTTAATGATACTAAATTATGCAGAATGAAAACCAGAGAGAGGCAATTCAGTTCAGTTCAGTCGTGGGTCGGGAGTCTGGCCTTTTTCATCGGCACTCCCTGACGTGTCTCTTCTCGCTGTCTGGTGGGTCTTTAGTTTATTGGTCTTGTCTTCTTGTATTTCTTATTCTGTTTTTCAATTTATTTCACTTTCTCTCCTCTTTCTTTCCCTGATCGTCCAAAAACTATTGATCGTTCTTTTTGTTTCTGCCATATTCTTATTTTCAAACAAATATTCCCCCACAATATCTTCTTCCTATGTAATGCTTGAGTCTGCATCTGTCCTGCAGTGATCCATCGGACTTGGAACACTGCCTGAGACTCGCTGTGAATTCAGTGCCAGGGATGCATGAAAGGAGAGCCGAGGAGTGCCAAGTGATAGACTCAGGAGATCCTTGATGTTCTAGACCAGTGATTCCCAACCTATTTTCTGTCGTTTCCCCCTTCAACCAGTTCAACAATCCAGATTTCCCCCTTCATGTGAAAATAAGTAGCCAAAACACAACATTTACTTGCTTAATAACACAAGTATACACTAGACACTATCTTCTGCAGTATATCTATATATACTTTAAGAAAAGTCAATAGCCGTATTCTAAGACATTTTTTTTTCTGTTGACTAAATGCTAGTAATTTAGATGTCCCTCAGGATAAATAATTTCCCCCTTAGAATCCTGAAATTTCCCCCCAGGGGGAAATTTCCCTCAGGTTGGGAAATACTGTTCTATAGTCTATTATTTTAACGAAACGAAAAATTTATTCTACTGTATCTTAAGGTCTCATTCTTAAAAGTATGCCTTGTTACCCTTAGTCACCCCTAAAAACATTTTCTGTGGAGTGATATGATTGTGGTCCCGTAAATTAAGCGAGCATGTTGATGAGCTGGACAGAAAGTGGAGCGGGGTCCTCTTTTCGGGTGGACAGCTTGGTGGCTGGGTGTGGAAGCTCCGTGGATAGGCCACGTGTTGTACTGAGTGTGGTACAAGGGAAGTAATTGTGTGCTTGAGTTGGTGATTGACTTGGTGTATGATTGACTGATGGTGTAAGGTGTGTGTGTGTCGGAGGTGTATGGCGTGAGCAGCAGCTCAGCTGATGGTGTGTGCTTAACGGAGGCGTGTAGCCTGGTGTATGGTTTGTGTATGTGTTGGCTGGCGTGTAAGCCTGATGGTGTGATGGTGTGTGCTTAACGGAGGCGTGTAGCCTGGTGTGTGGTTTGTGTATGTGTTGACTGGCGTGTAAGCCTGATGGTGTGATGGTGTGTGCTTAACGGAGGCGTGTAGCCTGGTGTGTGGTTTGTGTATGTGTTGACTGGCTTGAGCAGTAGCTCAGCTGATGGTGTGTGCTTAACTTTGGCGAGTAGCCTGGTATGTGGTGATGGAGTTGGTATGTGGTGATTGGTGGATTGATGTTTGAGACATCAAAGGGCTATCATAGATTTATTTCTTTATTCATGTATATATATGATTATGTAAATATATAATATGTTAAATAGAGAACTGAGTAAATATTTGCCTGGTGGTTGTGAGAGTGAGGTGTGGTTGTGAGAGTGAGGTGTGGTTGTGAGAGTGAGGTGTGGTTGTGAGAGTGAGGTGTGGGGAGTGAAAATCTAGTTATCAACCAGCCGGCCCGGGAGAACTTCTCTTAAGGGAGAAGTAAGGCACATTGATAGGTATTGCACAATATTTACTGTGCATGTTTTTGCAGCAAGGAGCTGCAGTGTGGTGAAGTGTGGCTGGGGACGTAACAGCCTATATTTACCTGATAAAATGGTTAACTATGATAAAATATAACTGAAATTAAGAAGAACCGTAGTACATATTCCCTTATCTTGGCATCAAATATCAGTCAGTAAGCAGCAAAGGGTCAGGATTTTTCGCCTCGTTAAAAAAAACCAGAGTATAGTTATCCAACAGCCGCCATGCGTCGATACAAGTCTTGGGTTAGAGAGCAATGGTGTGTTATGATTACATGGGCTGGATTGCTTCAAATACAGGTTTAGCTTCGCATTGGTTAGACGTAAAATAACCACATTAATATAGTGATGCCGCCCCCCCTAACACCTTACCTGTCCCCTAATGTCCCTGGTGACTCACTCGAAATGGCCCCTTGTCGCCTTAAGCCTCAACTTATAGAAATGTGACTCTACTGAAAAATAAACACAAAAATGTATTCAGACGCCACTGGAAATGAGTTAGGAAACAATTGTGGGTTATCCTTGTGAGAGCTAGCATACTTCACGATTATGTTAATGCAATGTGCCAGTATGATATAAAATGTGTACTAACTCATACTAAATACAGTCAATCAATCAAAAGCTAGTCGTCCACCAATGAGATCTTAAACCGGTACAACAGCAGAAGGCGCCACTGGGGGCTTCCTGGAATTAATGGCTTCCTCGTCGACAACAACGTAAGTCAAGCCGCGTCGCAGCCACGTGTTTGGTATATAGGAAACACTACTAAGCGTCTCTACATAAAAAAAAAAAAAAAGCTTTACAAATAAGACATATTTTTTTCAGATCTGTAAAAAAAAAGCATTCAAAGAGTTTTTTCATCGAATCAATGAGATGCGGAACCAATCAATCAGCTCAATCAGCCTTCTAATACCTAATCCCTAATCCCTTTTCACCGCCGCTGACGTCAATAGGGTCTCGATGTCGTTTGAACCCTGAATTACAAGGCGTATTTATAGGGAGACCTGAATGGGACCCTTTCCCTACCACGCGAACCCTACCCTCCTCTCTTGCCCTACTTTGCTACTACTACTTTGCTACTACTCTCTACTACTACTACTACTACTACTACTACTTCTGCTACTACTTTGCTACTACTCTCCTAACTTACCCTACCCTGTTCTCCTCTTACTTATTTTAATGTTTTCCTTTCCTTTTAACCTATTCCTAGTTCTTCTTTCCCCCCAACTGTCTATCCCCTCGAATGAACGAAGGGTGAACTACCACGCAAACCACCCTATCCTACCCAGACACCCCATCCCCAGCGGCGCCCTCTGTTGTCGTACCGGTTTAAGTTGTTGTCGTCTAGGAAAGCTTTAATTTTGCACCGACAACAGATGCTTCATAAAATATCGTTCGGAGACTGAAGCAGAAACACATATTACCCCTTACCCCTTGGACAGACGATATATACACACACACACACACACACATACACACACACACACACACATACACACACACACATACACACACACACACACTCACACACACGCACAGACTGTAATTGAATAATGGAACGCAACAAAAACTGTGAACGTGATGGAAAACAGAGCATGTGAACGTAACTGTCAGTTCTGCAAAACAAACAGAGTGAAGCACCGACTCTCTATGTGGCGCAACGTTCTTTCCTATAGCTTAGTATAATAGACCAATAGAGAAGCTGTAACATGTGTATTTGTTTTACCTCTGTGTTGCGTCACTACCTCATGCAGGACTGTTATGTAAAAATAGGAAAGATATAATAATAAAAGGGAAAGAATAAAAATCGGAGACTAAAAAAAGGAGATATAATAAAAAAAATTGAAGACCTATCTTATGAGAGAGTGATGTTGTTCCTACCTCGGGAGAGATTTTCTGTTTTACGGGTTTTTTTAAAAGAAAAAATACGTACAAAAAAAAAAATAGATAGATATATAGATATATAGATAGATAGATAGATAGATAGATAGATACAGAGAAAACAAAGCTAAAGAGACAAAACAAGGATAGAGATATATAGAGATAGACTATGCGTAACCAACATAGACCAACGTAAAATTAATCCATATAAGACTTAAGATGCTGCTTTTGGGTACTTTTTAGGATTTATATGCTGATAAGTAAATAGAGCGTATATGCATTCTGATAATTCAATTTGTAGAAAGCATTGAACAGAGTAACAAGTCACACGGAGACATACTAGAGAGATGGGTGGAGGGAATCTCCCCCCTGTGAGGGTCGCGAGCTCCTCACTCCTCGAGCAGAGACGAGTCACCGCGACAAGTCTGCCTGGCTCGCTCTTTGGCCGCGGCATTGCGGCAGTGTGCCGAGCCCAGAATCCGTCATCCTGGACATTCTCCTCATCGCTGCTTTCTTCTTCATAATAAATCGACGGGGGTGGAAGTATTTTCTGTCTCATGTCCTGCAGCTTCTCATGTTCTCAAAGCAGTTGTATTAACCGCTCATCACCCTTAAATCACTCTCCAAATCAAAGGAATTAACATAAACACAAGATGCCTTTGGCAAAATTTGCTGAAAGGTTTCAATCACGAATCAATTGAAAGCCACTCGTGTATCCCGCCCTCCTGTGCTCGCCACACACTCGTGTATCCCGCCCTCCTGTGCTCGCCACACACGCCCTCCTGTGCTCGCCACACACTCGTGTATCCCGCCCTCCTGTGCTCGCCACACACTCGTGTATCCCGCCCTCCTGTGCTCGCCACACACTCGTGTATCCCGCCCTCCTGTGCTCGCCACACACTCGTGTATCCCGCCCTCCTGTGCTCGCCACACACTCGTGTATCCCGCCCTCCTGTGCTCGCCACACACGCCTCACAGCTCAAACTTTCCATCCTGCCCCACTGGGTACACGAACCAGTTGACCAACAGCAGGAAGCACCACGTCCACACCACCTTCAGTAAGACGCCCCTCACAGTGAGCTGCCTGGGGGTCCTGGTGGGGCGGCGGGGCTTCCTCACCTGGGCAGGGGCGCGAGAGGGACTTACCCTCGTGCGACTGGATGCACCAGACTGGCGGAGCCTTCTTGAAGGGCTTGTCAGCGCGAGCCAGTGTCGTGGGTATATTGGCGGGGGACTCCTCTCTTGCTGCTGAGGCAATACAAGAAGAGTGTTTAGCTCTCTCTGTTGCTCGTATCCCGCCACGTAAGGCTTGCTGGTGATCGCATTAATGATCCGCAGGGCCTTGTCATCCAGCTGGTCGTCCTCGCTGGTCCAGGCCCCGGGGCCGCGCCACCTGCCTGCCGCCTCGGACTCGGTGTGGGCCGGCAGTCTCAACACCAGCCCCGTGGATTTGTTGACGAACGTGACAATATCAACTCCCCGTAACAAGTCTTGTTTCTTGACCTGAGAAGGAATTCGTTCCTCCACTGGCAGACTCGAAACAGTAGGAGTAGGAGGCTCTTTCCAATACCTCCTTTTGCATTCTTCGTAGCTCGCGACGTAGGGCTTGCCGCTGATGCCACTAATGATCCGCAGGGCCTTATCATCCAGCTGGTCGTCCTCGCTGGTCCAGGCCCCGGGGCCGCGCCACCTGCCCGCCGCCTCGGACTCGGTGTGGGCTGGCAATCTCAATACAAGCTCCGTGGACTTGTTGACGAACGTCACGAAATGGTCTCCCCATAACGCGTCTTTGTCGTCGTCGTCCTTTTCGGGTGAGGCGGCGACCATCATTTTGTCCCCGTCCCTCTGTGGGGGAGAGGGGTCAACACCGCCAGACTGTTGCCTGGAGGGCTGACTCACGCGTTCCTCCCCTGCGGGTCCTTCGCTAACCACTGTCTGCGGTCTTTGTCTTACCAAGGACAGCGATAAGCCATCCTTGAGAACCATCTCCGCTGAAATGTTCTCAAACACTAAATCTCCATCTACAACGTCGCCGAAGATGTTTGCGAACACTGCCTTGGCGATCGTCTTCTGGCCGCTCTTGACTTTCACCTTCACGTGACGTCCCTCGCCGTCATCGGCGGCGAGTTTCCCGAAGTCGCCGCGGAGCTCTGCCTCCGTGTTTTCCCACTTCCCGTAGGGAAGCATTCGCCACGTGTCGGGCGGCACGGTGATGCACGCCACCGGCACGAAGGTCCTCCTGCAACAGCCGAAGCAGCCGCCTGCTGCCTCGGCGTGAAGGTGGACGCTGGTCGGCCACCGACCAGCAAGGACGGAGCAAGTCTGCACCCTGCAGGAATATTTCCTTGAAGGCTGCATGTTCTCTCGATTCTTGCTGAGTAGAGGCACGCTGATTGAGGCACTGCCGCTGTATTAAGGATGTTTTCTCAACATGACCATATATAGGATGCGCTAGATCCAACCTGATATTTGGAACCGCGGCACTCATATCATCACTACAGGACACACGCGGCCAACAGACAGAAGGATCTAAAATGCCAAGAATGCCCCTCATCTATCAAAGTTTAAACAAAGATAGAGATATATAGAGATAGGGAGAAAAAAAAAGATTAGCTTATGGAAACATTCAGAAAGAAAGGAGTACAGCGTAATATTCAGGTTTTTCCAATTATTAAATGAAGTATTACGAGACACTAATAACCTCGCTGGGATGCGATCCCTGGAGAACAACAAGATTGTTTAATACTCGTTTAGGCTTTCCAGCTTCACGGTGCCGAGGCCTAAAAAAAGAGGCTTATGTCCTCATCATTCGCGTCCGATAAAAAAGGAGAAGTTTTACAAAATGTTTACGTTTTTACAGACTTGTGTGTTTTGTGTGTTGTGTGTGTGTGTGTATGTCTATCTACGATTCTTTCTCTTTCTCTCACTACTCTACTCCCTTCTCTTCTCTCTCTCTCTCTCCTTCTCTCCTCTCTCTCTTTCTCTCTCTCTTTTTCCTTCTCCTCTCTCTCTCTCTTTTTCTCTCTCTATCAATCTATCAATCTATTTATCTCCACACACACACACACACAAAACCACACACACACCCCACACCACCCCACACACACACACACACACACCCCACAAAACATACACAAAAATTCTTATAAAACATACTATAATGACTCCCAATAGACAAACATTCATAACCCTTTGTCTTAACGCCAAAAACTTACCCATTTTATCCAGTTTAGAAATCCTCTTTTGACATCCCATCCCTCTCATCCCTCCTATCTATTTCCCTCCCTTCCTCCCTCCCCCTCCATTAGTCCTAGGCCCATCAATCGTCCCCTGAACAAAAGGTACAATACAGTAGTCTTTGGTACAACATAATGGCAAGACCTCAGACACACACCAGACCTGTTCTTTAGTTCTACTGACGAAGTAATACACGTACTTTTATATTTTTGACCAAACCCCAAGTAAAAATAAACCAAAAAATTATGCTCGCCACACACGCCCCCTTGTGCTCGCCACACACTCGTGTATCCCGCCTCCTGTGCTCGCCACCACACGCCCTCCTGTGCTTTGCTTCGCCACACACGCCCGCCATCCCCTCCTGTGCTCGCCCACACACGCCCTCCTTGCTGCTCGCCACACACGCCCTCCTGTGCTCGCCACGGCACCACACCCACGCCCTCCCCCTCCTGTGCTCGCCACACACGCCCTCCCTGTGTCGCCACACCACACACGCCCCCCCTTCCTGTGCTCGCACACAACTCCTCACAGCTCAACTTTCCATCCTCTTGCCCCACTGGGTACACGAACCAGTTTGACCAACAGCAGGAAGCACCAAGTCCACCACACCTTCAGTAAGGACGCCCCTCAAGTGAGCAGTGAGACTCCTGTGGGGAGCGGGGTCCGGGTGGGGCGGCGGTCGGATCTTCCTCCGCTTTCCTCACCTGGGCAGGGGCGCGGGAGTAGGGACTTCCCCTCGTGCGACGGATGCACCAGACTAGGCGGAGAAGCCTTCTTGAAGGCGTGTCATGCGCGAGCCAGTGTCGCGTGTGGTATATCGGCGGGGGGGAAATCTCCTATCTTCGCTGCGAGTATAATACAAGAAGAGTGTTTAGCCTCTCTCTGATTGCGCGTTTTAATCCCGCCACGTAATGGCTTGCTGGTGATTTCGCATAATGATCCGCAGGGCCTTGTCATCCAGCTGGTCGTCCTCGTGCTGCGTCCAGGCCCCGGGGCCGCCGCCCCCCACCTCGCGCCAACCTGCCCCTGCCGCCTCCCTCGGACTCGCGGTTGTGGGGCGGCAGTTCCGGCAGTGGCAGAGTCTCTCTCACAAACACCAGCCCCGTGGATGTGTTGACGAACGTGGACAATAATATCCAACTCCCCGTACAAGTCTGTTTCTTGACCCTGAGACGGGCATTTCGTTCCTCCACTGGCAGGGACTCGAAAAACCAGTAGAGGGTAGGAGGCTCTTTCCAATACCTCCTTTTGCATTCTTCGTAGCTCGCGACGAGGGCTGCCGCTGATGCCACTAATGTCCGCAGGGCCTTATAATCCAGTCTGGTTCGTCTCGCTCGGTCCAGGCCCCGTGGCCCCCGGCCGCGCCACCCTGCCCTCCGCCTCGGACTCGTGTGGGCTTGGCAATCTCAATTACCAAAGCTCCGTGGACTTGTTGACGAACGTCACGAAAATGGTCTCCCCATAACGCGTTCTTCGTCGTCGTCGTCACTTTTCGGGGTGAGGCGGCGACCATCATTTTGTCCCCGTCCCCTCTGTGGGGAGGGAGGATGGGGGTCAAAACACCGCCAGGACTGTTGCCTGGAGGGAGGACTCCCGCGTTCCTCCCCTGCGGGGGGGGCGGGTTCCTTCGCTAACCACCTGTCTGCTGGTCTTTGTCTTACCAAGGACAGCGATTAGCGATATAATAAGCCATCCTTGAGAACCATCTCGCTATGAAATGGTCTCAAACACTAAAATCTCCATCTACAACGTTCGCCGAAGATGTTTGCGAACACTCGCCTTGGCGATCGTCTTTTCTGGCCCGCTCTTGACTTTCACCTTCACGTGATCGTCCTCGCCGTTTCTCGGCGGCGAGTTTCCGAAGTCGCCCCGCGGAGCTCTGCTCCGTGTTTTCCCACTTGCCACCGTAGGGAAGCATTCGCCACGTGTCGGGCGGCACGGTGATGGTGATGCACAGCCACCGGCCACGACGGTCTCCTGCAACAGCCGAAGCAAAGCGCCCCCTGATGCCTCGGCGTGAAGGGGAGCGGGTCGGCCACCGACCAGCAGGACGGAGCAGCAAGTTCTGCACCCTGCAGGAATATTTCCTTGAATGGCTGCATGTGCTTCTCGATTCTTGATCTGAATAGAGGCAACGCTGATGACCCAGTGATTGAGGCACTGCCGCTTTATTAAGGATGTTTTCTCAACATGACCATTATCTTAGGATGCTGCTAGATCCAACTGATATTGGAACGCCGTGGCACCTATATCATCACTACAGGACACACGCGGCAAACAGGACAGAAAGATCTAAAATGCCAAGAATGACCGTCATTCTAATCAATGTTTAAACAAAGATAGAGATATATATAGAGATAGCGGAGAGAAAAAGAAAGTTAATTATTAGCTTATGGGCAAAAATTCAGAAAGAGGGAAGTTACAGCGTAATAGTCAGGTTTTTCCAAATTTATACGGAAGTATTACGAGACACTTTACTAACCTTCGCTGTTGCATGCGATCCATGTGAGAGACAACAAGATCGTTTGTTTTAATACTCGTTTAGGCTGCCAGCTTTCACTGGTTGACCTGAGGGCCTACTACTAAAAAAAGAGGGCTTATGTCCTCATTCATTTCGCGTCCCGAGAACCAAGGAGGAAGTTTTACAAAATGTTGTTAAGTTTTACAAATTGTGGTGTGTGTTTTGTGTGTGGGTGTGTGTGTTTGGTGTTATGTCTATCTGTACGATGTCTCTTTCTCTTTCTCTCCACCTATCTCTCTCTCTCTCTTCTCTCTCTCTCTCTCTCTCTCTCTCCCTCTCTCTCTCTCTCTCTCTTTTACTCTCTATATCAATCTACAATTATTTATCGTCACACACACACACAAACACACAAACACACAACACACACACACACACACAACACACAACACACACCACACACATAACATACACACACATTCTTATATAAACAATAATACTATAATGACTCCCCAATAGACAAACAATTTCATAACCCTTTGCTTAACGCCAAAAACACCCATTCATTTTAGCCAGTTTAGAAATCCTCTTTTGACATCCCATCCCTCTCATCCCTCCTATCTATTTTCCCTCCCTTCCTCCCTCCTCCTCCATTACGTCCCTAGGCCATCAATCGTCCCCTGAACAATGGTACAATACAGTAGTCTTTGGTACAACATAATGGCAAGACCTCAGACACACACCAGACCTGTTCTTTAGTTCTACTGACGAAGTAATAGACACGTACTTTGATATTATGACCAAACCCAACGTAAAAATAATCCATATAAGACTTAAGATACTACTTTTGGGTACTTTTTTTGCTACTCTTTGAGTACTTCTTGGTACTTTACTCCATTATTACCGCATTAACAGTTGTTTGGTGGAGGAATAAATGTTATGTGTCTCTTCCTCATGTGTGTAGGAAAGACTGAATGAACTTTGTGTTTACTGGAGGAGGTCGGTGAGTGAGGTATGAGGGAGGTATAGGAGGGCGTGTTGAGTGGATCTGGCCCAAGGAATGTAGGGTAAGAGGAGGAGGAGGAGGAGGAGGAATACAAAGGAATACAAAGGAAACACAAACAGCAACAGACCGATAGGTCCTTACAAGACTGTTTGCTTTAACTACACTACACTAATAGATAATAAGAGGAGAAAGGATAGGAAGTAGAACAGAAGGCCCCTCCCACCCACCCCCCACCCATCCCTCCAGCCGAAGCGTGTGCCGGAAAAGAAGTGAGTGATGAGTGATACCATCAAATATAGAAAACAACTTGCATGGAATTTGTGAGGAAAGTTGAAAAGCTGTAAATCTAGTGCTAATCTTCTACTAGTTTGGGGGGTAGGTTTAGTGCTTGATAGATAGGTCAGTTATGTGTGTTTTTGTAATGGTGTTTTGCGTGAAAACAAGTGTGGAGGTTCAAGGGTGGTGCGGCAGCCTTGCCTGGCGCTCTGTCTTGGGAGGCAGCAAGTCAATCAGGCACCAGCTCGTTCCAATCCAATGCGGGAATTGTCGTACTTTCCATGAGGACGCCGTACACTTCAAGGCCTCCTGCAAGCCAGTGACCCCTCTAGCGTTACCTTTAAATCCCCGCGATGGTGTCACTAACTGTCAGGGGACCCTAACTGAACCACAGACCGTCAAGGTTTCTTCGAGAGTAGTAGTGGTAACCGTTAACTCGGGGCTATTCTGGTGTGTTTATGAGGTCTTTAATGTAGTTTGTGTAGGCTCAGTGTGGAAGTTCAGGGTGGTGACGGCAGCCTGCCTGGGCTGCTTTCTTGGACTTGGGGCAGCAGTCAAATCAGGCCCCAGCTCGTTTCAAATCCACTGCGGTTTAGTGCACTTTCCAAGTAGGACGCCGTTTTTTTGCACTTCAATGACCCCTGCAGCAGGGACCCCTTGGTATATAAATCCCGCATGGTGGTCACTAACGGACAGGGCCCTTAGAAAACCACAGCCCCGTCCACAGGCAAAAAGTGTAGTAGTGGACCGTTTCTTCGGGGCCCTCTCTCTGTCTGAGACGTGTCGGGGAGGGTGTTTGTGTAGACGAGACTCGCAATCATTTTACGCAATGAGGGAGTAAGTTTCAGAGGCCCGCCCGCGAGATAAATTTATTATTCCGAGGATAACCAGTATGGACAACGGGGATTTGATATGAAAATTTATCGAGGCGATTTTTAAATTCGATTCTATTGTATATTTGAGTTTACTACGGTCTGACGGCAGCCCATTCACTTACGTTTACAACACCGGTTTGTGGGAAGAAGTACTTTGCTTTCGTTTTCGTTACAAACCGTTTTTCCTGCTTATTTAAATCCGTTGTTTCTAGTTGAGCTTGACGGTCTAGCGTGTGAACAAGAATTTTCTTTGGTACTACGTTAGTAAATCCATTGAAGATTTTAAAGACTTCGATGAGGGTCACCTTATCTATCCTTCGTTTTAGTTAGTGGGAATAAGTTAAGTTCTTTGAGCACGATTATTTTCGTTACGATTTATTTCGCACATTACGTATCATTTTAGCTACTCTGCGCTGTATTTTTTCTAGTTTATCTAGGTCCTTTTTAATAATAAGGTGACCAGAACCGCACCACAGTATTCTAGAATGGGGGGGCGAACAAGCGAGTTTAAAAAGAGTGAGTATAAACTTTTCAGATTTGAAACTGAAAGTTCGTCCAATAAAGCCAAACATTTATTGCAAGTTTTTCCTACCTCTAAATTTGGTTTATTCGGTTTTGAGATCTTTCGAGCTTATAAGCCTAAATCTTTTCTTTATCAACACTTGTTAGTTGGAAATCGTTCATCACGGAACATTTTTATGAGGGTGTTGTTATTACCGATATGTAGTACATGACACTGTCAAGGGTTGAAATTCATTTGCCATGTTTTTGACCATTCTGTTCAGCGTGTTTTAAGTCGTTTTGTATGAGTTAGCGCTGAGATCTGTAGAGGCTATGTTTGTGGATTTTGTGTTCATCAGCAAAAATTTCGATATCCTTGCATGTGTGATTCCCGAGTCAATGTCATTTATGTATATTAAGATACAGGGTAGGTCGGAGAAAACTGATCCTGAGGAACACCACTATTTAACACTGAGTCCAAGTCAGAGAATTTCCATTTATTACCACCCTTGTTACACGAGTTGACAGGCCAGTTTTATATCCAATTTTGAAAGATGGCCTGTTATACAGAGCTTTTCACTTTGCCTAATGAGACGCTTATGAGGAAACTTGTCGCGAAAGCTTTTTGGAAAATCGAGTGTAAAACTACGTCTCTAGCCATCGTGTTGTCGTACATTTGAATACCACTATTGTAAAAAGCAAGTAAGAGTTTGAGAGGCCTTGTATGAGCGTTTATTTCTGAATCCATGCTGGCGATGTCTTTTGATATGGAGGATCTATGGAGGAGGAGGGTGGGAGCGAAGGAGGAGGGGAGGAGGAGGAGGAGGAAGGAGAGGAGAGGAGGAGGAGGAGCGAGGAGGAGGAGAGGAGGAGGAAAGTTGATGAGAAAAGTAGTCGGTGCGTGGTGAAAGGCATAATGAGACTCAGGGAAAGGTGGTACTTAAGCCTACTACTACTACTACTACTACTACTACTACTACTATTACTACTATTACTACTACTATAACTACTACTACTATAACTACCACCACTCTACTAATACCACTGCTATACTACTTTACTATACTACTACTATACTACTACTACTACTACTACTACTATAACTACCATCTCTCTACTACTACTACTACTACTACTACTACTACTACTACTACTACTACTACTACTACTACTACTACCACTACTACCACTACTATCACTACTACTATACTACCACTACTACTAGAACTACCATAGGCACTACTACTACTATAGCTGCCACACCTACTAATCCTGCTTCTTCTTAAATCTTCTGTTACAACAACCACAACAATTACGACAACCAGCAATAACATAGGCAAGTGTATGACCATTTTCCTTTTAAGAAATTTTTTAGGGGTAGACTTAAGCTTTTGTATTTCTCGAGGCCATCATTCTTGTGTTTTCATCTCGACACACAGACACACACACAAACGTAGATCCATTTGGGTGTGAAGCTCCTCGAGGGTGCCACCTTGATTGATTGTGCTGGAGGGGGTGTCTTGAGGGGAAACGATGGGAGAACCGAGAACTAGAGAGAGAGAGAAAGAGAGAGAGGGGGGGTAGGAATTGTGTGAGGGAGAGGGCGTGAGGGAGGGAACAAAAAGAACCAGAGAGCGAGAGAGAGAGAGAGATGAGGAGAGAGGATGAGAGATGAGAGAGAGGAGGAAGAAGCGAGAGAGAGAGAGGGGAGAAGAGAGAGAAGGAGAGCGAGAGTTGGAGGCGAAGAAGACGAGAGAGGGACGAGAGAGAGAGACGCGAGAAGAGAGAAGAGAGATAAACAAAGAACCCAATAAAGAAGGATATAGACCTATAGTAGTCAAGTAAGGAGCGGACAGGGGATGGTATATATGAAAGAGAAATGAAGAGCAAGAGACGAGAGAGAGAGAAGATGACCGAGAGAGATGATGAAGGAGAGAGAAGGACCGAGAGAGAGAGATGTAGAAGAGAGAGAGAGAGAGATGAGAGAGAAAGAGGGGGGGAGGGAGGGAGATGGCCTTCGGAAGAAGGAGAGAGGTGGGGAGAAAAGGAGAGGCTGGAGACTAGAGGGCACGAGGAGAGAGAGAGAGAGATGAGAGAGAGAGAACTCGAGAAGTGGAGAATGAGGGATGAGGAGGAGAGAGGGAGAGTGAAGAAGACCAGCGAGAGAAGAGAGGAGGAGGTAAGAGATGATTGTCTCTAGAGACGGGGACCATGGAGAGAGAGAGAGACGGGAGAGAGAGAGAGAGAGGCACCGCTCGGTCTGGGAGTGATGAGAGGTGGAATGAATAGCACAAGGGGAGGAGGAATGATGGGAGGCGAGGCTGTAAGACCTTTACTGAATGTAGATGAAATGGAATGAGTCAGTGTAAATTGTTAACTAAATGGCAATGAGAAAGTAATGATGAGATAGTAAATTTGCCCCTTGGGTATGAGAGAGAGAGAGAGGAGAAGAAGGAGAGCCAGAGAGAAAATTGAGGAGAGAGAGGAGAGGAGAAGGAGGAGATGGAGGAGAGAGGAGAGAGGAAGAACGAGAGAGAGAGGAGATTTTTTTTGTTTTAGATGAGAAGACGAGAGGGAGAAGAGAGAAGAGGAGGACTGGAGAGAGGAGAGAGAGAGAGAGAAGAGGAGATGAGGACGAGCGAGAGAGAGGAGAGTGATGAGATGAGCGAGAGAATGAGATAGGAGGAGACGAGAGAGAGAGAGAGAGAGAAAGAAACACGCACACTAACAACAAACACAATGTAAACAACAAGACAATGTAAACAACAACAAAAACAATGTAAGCAACAACAAAATTAATGTAAACAACAACAACAAAAACAATGTAAACAACAACAAAATTAATGTAAACAACAAACAACAAACCAATGTAAAACATACAACAAAAGTCATTTACAACAAACAAACAACAAAAAACAAAGGGAAACAAAACATCAAATTCATGTAAACAACAACAACAAAAACAATGTAAACAACAAAATTCATGTAAACAACAACAACAAAAACAATGTAAACAACAACAAAAACAATGTAAACAACAACAAAAACAATGTAAACAACAACAAAAACAATGTAAACAACAACAAAAACAATGTAAACAACAACAAAAACAAGTACACAACAACCCCCCACCCGTAAAGAGCAACAAAATAATGAAACAAACAAACAAAAACAATGAAACAACAACAAAAACAATGAAACAACAACAAAAACAATGAAACAACAACAAAAACAATGAAACAACAACAAAAACAATCTAAACAACAAGAAATAACAATATTAACAACAACAACAGCTTCAACCAACCTATTTTTTATCTTAAGACTTCAGGTTATCAGTCAGACAATAACATTTAGAGAGAGACAAAGAGAGAGAGAGAGAGAGAGAGAGAGAGAGAGAGAGAGAGAGAGAGAGAGAGAGAGAGAGAGAGAGAGACGATGAGAGGAGAGAGAGAGAGAGAGAGAGAGAGGAACGCAGAGAGATGAGAGATGAGATGAGAGAGAGAGAGAGAGAGAGACAAACACCCACAATAAAAACTATAAACAACAACAGCTTCAACCATCCTATTTTTTATCTTAAGACTTCAGGTAACCAGACAGACAATAACATTTACACCCATTAAAACCCAATCTTCTATAAATAAACACACTCTCTTCACCTGCTGTTCACCTTCACTAATAACGCGCCTTTTATTCCCT
>JACEEZ010015114.1:152500-155000 GCA_016584305.1 Chionoecetes opilio
ACAACATTTGCTGGTAACTTGTTCCATCGATCAACGACTCTATCAATTGAAATCATTTTTACGGAGATCAGGATGCAACGTTGACCGTTTAGTTTTAAACCATTATTTCTTGTTGTCACTTGAGTTGAAAGCTCGAATAGGTTTCTCTGATTAATGACATCAAATCCTTTTAGGATCTTAAAGGTTTCTATCAAGTCCCCACGGATTCTACGATCCTTTAAGGAAAACATATTAAGTTTCCGCACTCTCTTCATAAGATGAATTTCGCAGAGATGGAATTTGTTTGGTTGCTCTTCTTTGCACTGATTCCAGTTTTGCTTGGTCTTTTACGAAACAGAGGCGACCAGAATTGGACGCATATTCCAAGTGTGGCTAACCAAGGACGTGTATAATTGTGTCATTACTTCGGAGTTTTGTGTTCAAAATTGCGTTTAATAAAGCCCAACATCATATTCGCCTTTTTACTGGCAGCTAGGCAATGCGGACTGGTTTTAAGATCATACTGATGATGACACCTAAATCCTTTTCTGCTGTACTTCAGTTAACGATTTATTTTGCATTTGATAGTTATATTTGAGGTTATCGTTGCCTATATGCTTACTTTACATTTATCGGAATTTAATTTTAATAGCCATTTATCACTCCAGTCTGATAGTTTGTCGAGGTCACTTTGTATGAGTTCGCAGTTTTCTCTAGTATATGCTTTACCGCCTAATTTGGTGTCGTCTGCAAATTTCGATATTTTAGATACAAGTCCGCAGTCCAGATCGTTGATATATATCAGAAAAAAGAGTGGGACCCAAGACCGAGCCCTGAGGCACCCCACTAGTAACATCTAACCAATCAGATGTTTCACCATTTATTACTACCCGTTGTTTACGATTTGAAAGCCAATCGCCAATCCATGAACATAGTTGCTCTCCCAAGCCATGTGCCCTTAGCTTGGTCAAAAGTCGCTTGGGGAACTGTATCGAAGGCTTTCTGAAAATCAAGGTATATTACATTCCGAGGTGAATTTTAGCGTCCCAGTTTGAATAAATGACATTAAAAAAATCCAGTAGGTTTGTTAAGCAGGATCTCTTATTTCGAAATCCATGCTGCGAGTTTAATATTGAGTTATTTTCATCGAGAAAAGACACTATTTTATCCCGCAATATTTTCTCAAATAGTTTAACAATCACAGACGTTAGACTAATTGGGCGATAATTACTTGCGAGGCTCTTACTCCCTTTCTTGAATATCGGTGTAACATTAGCTAATTTCCACATACTAGGAACATTTTTGTCCATTAGCGATTTATTGAGGATAATCTTTAGTGGAAGCGAAAGTTGACTGTGACATTCGCGAAGTAATCGCGGCGAAATTTCGTCCACCCCCACGGATTTTGCTGGGTCAAGTTTCTGCAAATACTTTGATACTGTTATCTCTCCTATTTCCAATCTATCACTTTCGAGTCCCGCATACATGTTTACTGGTTCTGGTAATGGAGCTTCGTCTTCTTTAATAAATACCGCATTAAAGTAAGCATTGAGTACGACTGCCATGCTCTTATTATCATTTACCAAGATGTTATTTTTATCTTTCAGTAGCCCAATACTAGTTTTGACGTTTTTCTTACTTCGAACGTATTGAAAGAACCTTTTCGGGTTTGATTTGGATTCCTTTGCAATTTTTTCTTCATACTCGCGCTTTTTAGTCTTAATTAATCCCTTGCAACGTCGTTTTACGTCATTGTATTCTCTATAATCGCCCTCCGCATTTGATCGCTTGTAAACTTTATACGCTCGGCGCTTTCTGCCAATGATTTGTTGAATCTCATTAGTCATCCAACTGGGTCTGTTTATGTTATTCAGACGTTTTCCTACCATGGGAACATGTTTTTCAACCATCGATTGGAGTTTATTGTGAAAATATACACATGTTTCTGCATTATTACCGTTTAGTAGGTCAATCCAATCAACTTCGCTTAGTACCCTGCTGATCATCGTGAAATCCGCTTTATTATAATTAAGAACTAATAACCGATTTTCTGTGATGTCTACATTGCAATTTATGCCGCATCTGATTAACCTGTGATCGCTGTTTGCCAGATGTTCACCTATATCGCAGTAATCAATCAGATCAATGTCGGTAGTGAAAACTAAATCTAGAATACTATTATCCCTTGTAGGCTCACGGACCACCTGATTTAAATATACTTCGTTTACCATATCAAGCAATCGCATACCTTTTCTATCAGCAGAATTATTATTCCAGTTTATACGAGGTAGGTTAAAATCTCCACATATAATTGTATCGTTATTATTGTTCACAACTGACTTTATCTCGTCATAGAGGAGGCAATCGACTTCCGCATTTGATTTGGGAGGACGATATATTGTCCCAATAGTTAGGAATTTACCGTTTAGCTTAATCTTTGCGTGGACTGAGTCATAATGATCTTGATTTACTTTATCGATTTCGATTGATTGCAAATTATCTTTGATGTAAAGAATGACAC
>JACEEZ010015114.1:167500-177500 GCA_016584305.1 Chionoecetes opilio
CCCCCTTCCCCTCCCCCCTCACCGTCACCTCCCAACCCCCTCCCTTTGCTGCCCTAAACACCCCAACCTCACCCCCTTCAGTCTGTATACCTGTTATAACCTGTTCTATTTACTCTCTCTCTCTCTCTCTCTCTCTCTCTCTCTCTCTCTCTCTCTCTCTCTCTCTCTCTCTCTCTCTCTCTCTCTCTCTCTCTCTGTGTTAGGCCTCTTTAAGATATGTTTTTTTTCACATAACCGGTTTCCTTTGTGAATTATATATGCCATTATCATCATTATTATTATTACTATCTTTGAAGCAGCAGCAGCATAAATAACAGAAGGGGTGGTATTGAAGCAGCAGTAGTAGTAGTAGTAGTAGTAGTAGTAGTAGTAGTAGTTCCATTCAGTTTCTAATTAAAGACTTAACTCTGTCCTTTCTCTTATTTCATACTACATTTCTTTGCTTCTGCCTTCCTGCTTTTATTCCCCTTCTTCACCTTCCTTCCTTCCTTCCCCTTCCTTCCCTTTTTATTCCCTCCTTCCTCTTTTATTCCCCTTACTCTCTCCTTCCTTATTTGTTCTTCCTGGCACTTCACCGTCTGCCCAGCAACAGGTGGCACTACGACAGACATTCAGGCGTCTGGGAGTGCCACGGGAGGAGGGAAGGAGAGAGAGAGAGAGAGAGAGAGAGAGAGAGGGAGAGAGAGAGAGAGAGAGAGAGAGAGAGAGAGAGAGAGAGAGAGAGAGAGAGAGAGAGAGAGAGAGAGAGAGAGAGAGATTGAAGGAGGAAGTGATGTAGCAATGAGGAATGTGTGTGTGTGAGAGAGAGAGAGAGAGAGAGGAGAGAGAGAGAGAGAGAGAGAGAGAGAGAGAGAGAGAGAGAGAGAGGAGAGAGAGAGAGAGGAGAGAGAGAGAAGAGAGAGAGAAGAAGGACTAAAGAGGCGGTCACAACTGATGAAAGAAAGCTATAAAATTGCCCCAAAAGACATTTATGCTACGAGGATGACTTGGTTTAGGAGAGAGAGAGAGAGAGAGAGAGAGAGAGAGAGAGAGAGAGAGAGAGAGAGAGAGAGAGAGAGAGAGAGAGAGAGAGAGAGAGAGAGAGAGCATAAAAACATTGACATTAAAAAAGAGCTATAACGTTACTTTACAGATCATTTAGCAAAGAAGAACGAAGAAAAAGAGAAAAAAGACAGATAATAACATAAGAACATAAGAAAATAAGGAAGCTACAAGAGGCCGTGAGACCTAGACGTGGTAGTTCCTGTTACACGCCATAAATACACACACAGACACACACACAGTAAAAAACCAGAAAATATAGGTAGAATAGACGATAAACTATGGATAAATGAAAGAGAAGGCCGAGGAAGAAAAGGAATAAAAAAAAATAGAAATAGGAGGAAGAAAATGAAAGAAATTGAGAGATATAGGAGGATAAGAAGTTTATTAGATGAAAAAAAAGAAAAGGATAAAAAATAGAAAGAAGAAAAGGAGGAGGAAGAGCAGGAGGAGGAGGAGGACGAGGAGGTAAGGACAAGGGCAAGGAAGGTCACAGCTCCCTTCCTACAGAACCTCCAGCCTTCACACAGACAGTCAAGATGCCACTCCTGCGATGCATAAGACCATTCATTTCACGAGAAGGAGGAGGAGGAGGAGGAGGAGGAGGAGGAGTCACACGAGAGAATCAGTCACGTAAAACCAAGAGGAGGAGGAGGAGGAGGAGGAAGAATCAATGAGATACAGTCATGTCAAAGAGGAAGGAGGAAGAAGAGGAGACATTAAAAACGGAAGCAGACTACAGGATACATAAAAAGAACAAGGAAATAAAAGTAAACTGTAATAGGAAAACGAGAAATATATATATATATATATATATATATATATATAATATATATATATATATAAAGGAAAAACTACATATGAACAGCAAGTAATAAAAGTTTACACGTAAAAAAAAATAATAAGATCATATAATACGAAATATTAAAGGTCTTTCGTACGTGAGAGGCACAAAGTGAGGGAAATGTATATATATATAATATATATATATATATATATATATATATATATATATATATATATATATATAGATATATATAATATATATAGGAGAGAGAGAGAGAGAGAGAGAGAGAGAGAGAGAGAGAGGAGAGAGAGAGAAGAGAGAGAGAGAGAGAGAGAGAGAGAGAGAGAGAGAGAGAGCTTAAAGTTATAAATTGTAACTCGCTCAAGGGCTGGCACCCCTTTTAAACGGACAGGGCAGGAGGGGAGGGGTCCAAGGGGATGCGTAGAAGGGTTAAGGGGGTGCTAAGGGGGGGGGGGCGTATGTAAACAAGGGAGGAGTCTTGCAGGGGTGGGGTTATCAGGAGTAAGATAACCTCTTCCTTATCCTCCTCTTCCCTCTTCCTCTTCTAATACCTACCATACCTCTCTCTCTCTCTCTCTCTCTCTCTCTCTCTCTCTCTCTCTCTCTCTCTGTGTGTGTGTGTGCGTGCTGGAATGTCACGCCTGGAATGGGTGACGTAATGCCTGGAATGTTTTGTTGTGATTATCTCGTTCACGATGGAATGACAGGAATTGTTACTGAAGGGAGCAAAAAAAATAGGATAAACGTGGGAACCTAGAGAGAGAGAGAGAGAGAGAGAGAGAGAGAGAGAGAGAGAGAGAGAGAGAGAGAGAGAGAGAGAGAGAGAGAGAGAGAGAGAGAGAGAGAAGTTCTATGGGCCGAAAAGGAAGAATTTCGATAGGGCTTCTGGTTGTATATTTATGTATTTTTTTTCACCTTACATCAGAGAGTGAAGGAAGGAAGGGAGAGAAGGAGGGAGGGAGGGATGGAAGAAAGGAAGGAGGTGGGAGGAGAGGGGAGGTATCAGTGGGTAGGTGTGGGTGGTCACCTCACGGGTATCTGGTTTCTACCCTCCCTTGCTCCCCCCCACACCTCACCTGTCCCCTCTTTTATCTCCTCACACCATCAACTCTCTCTCTCTCTCTCTCTCTTATTACGGTAATCCTTCTCCACACAAACAGACAAACACTCCCATGGTTCTATATCCTTGCTCTCCTCCTCTTCTCCTTCCCTCCTTCTCTTCCTAACTCACTCTTTAACTTAGCCTTCTCTTCCTTCATCCTCCCTGATTTCAATATTATCCTTTAATTAATTCCATAATCTATCGCTTCCCTCTTCTTGTCATCTCGATTTCCCACACACATTTGTCATATCCTTGTATCTTAATGGAGCACCTATCCTCCTCTTTCTCCTGCATGATTCCTTTGTATATTCCTTTTTTATGTACCTTAATGAAGCACCTATCCTCTTCCTCCTACTCCTCCTGCATGATTCCTTTGTATATTCCTTTTTTATGTACCTTAATGGAGCACCTATCCTCCTCCTCATGCATGGTTCCTTTGTATATTCCTTTGTATATTCCTTTATAAAGTACTGTACTCACCCTGATTTCCTCGAGGGTGATGGAGTATTCGGTATAGTAGGCGAGACGGGAGGGGTCCAGGGGCGGGGACTCCTTTATTTTTGACGAGAGGAAGAGACAGACGGTGCCGAGGAGCTGCAGTTGGACTCTCTTCACCTTGACGAGGGAGAGGAAGCGGTCCATCATGTTCATGGCGAGCGTGAACACCTCCTCCTCCTGACGCTCCTCTCGGCACACCTACAGCGCCGTCAGGTAGACAGGGAGAGGGAGAGAAGGAGAGGGTGAGTAAGTGAGGGAAGGTGAATGATGTATGTGTGTGTGAATGAAACAATTGGTAAAAAGTATAAAGTTCACCACACACTATCAAAATAGGAACACATACATACATACATGCTACTACTACTATTACCGCTAATAATAATACAATAACAATGCAAACGATAATTTTATAAGAAGATAAGAAAATAAGGAAGCTACAAGAGGCCGTGAGACCTACAAGTGGTAGTTCCAGTAATATTCTTATGGTTATGGATGATCCTTGGCAATTATATGAAAGATTGGGCATGATTCGAGCCTAATCACTAACCAGGAGTCTAATAATTAATCACAATACCACGGTGCAATATAGTAATGACAATAAGAAGAATAAGTATAAGAGATTATTTTATAACACCTAAAAGAACGCTTATGACGTCACGGAAGGAGGCTGGGAGGCTGGGAGAGGGAGGGGGAAGGGAGGGAGAGGCCTTCTGGGAGTTCAGTCACCCTTTAGCAGTGCCGAGTGAAGGAGTGTTTGTTTTTCCCTAATCTCATACATCATAATACGTAATCTTACACAGTGTTCTTCCTTATACGCGGTTGGTAACGGAAGAGGAATAACTAGATGGCCCTACAACACTTACACAGGTACTTTAATGCTTCTTTTTATTGTTTTATGAAGTATAATTGTTGTATGTGTCGTGCGCTAATGTAATCATCCGCGAAATTCACGCAATACGTTTTCTATTTACTCGTTTTGTTCCTTTTCTTTATATATTTTGATAGATTGTGACGTTATTTTTATGTATTATGAGTTTTTACGGTTAAAGGTGATAGTGTCAAGGCTGGCGGTGTTAATTTACGTATTCTATTATATTTTTAAGAAGTTTTTTTCTGCGAATTTAGTTTTGTCTACATCACTGAACACACACACACACCCACACCCACTCTCTCTCTCTCTCTCTCTCTCTCTCTCTCTCTCTCTCTCTCTCTCTCCAAAACATTAACAATCACGGGAAGAACTTAGTACAGTACATAGGTAAGTCAGTCAGTCACTCGGTTAGTCGGTCACCCCGTCAGCGCGCGCATAGGGAGGAAAGGTAGGTAGGAGGGGGAGGGAGGGAGGCGCAGGCAGCAACAAGTGGAAGCCTGCACGAGCACGATGAGGCGGACAGACAGACAGACAAACACACGCCCCCCCACCCACCCCTAAATGTTACAGGACCACTCCCACCATCAATTACTAACCTACCTTAACCTGCTCTTCCATGACTGTCTCGTATCAGTGTGTGTGTGGGAGGAGGGGGTGAGTGGAAGGAGGGGAAGAGTAGCAGGCAGGCAGGGTAGGCAAGGCATCAGCAGCCACACCACAGCATTCGGGGGGCCGCAATGGGTGGACTCTGCACCGTCTCTCTCTCTCTCTCTCTCTCTCTCTCTCTCTCTCTCTCTCTCTCTCTCTCTCTCTCTCTCTCTCTCTCTCTCTCTCGGCCTATCTTCCTTGGGTGTTACAATTTCTCTTCTCTTCCTATCCATTATTTTTTCTTCCACCTCCTTTCCCTTTCTCTTCCCTCCCACCTTGTCTCTTCCACGCTACCCTAACCATGCACCGTTCTCGACTTTACCTCTTTAGTCAGTCTATTCTCCTTCTCGTTTCATCTTCGCTTCCCACCTCCTTTTCGTCTCTTTCCTCCCACCGTGTTCTCGCCATCCTAACCATTACTGCTGTCTGCCACACCTCCGCCACACCTCGCCTCGCACTTATCACTCCTCTTCATTAACACATTAAGCCTACGACAAGTATTTTACCCGAGGAGGCCTAAGCCCCTTCGTCAAGTATATTATAGGAATGGAAGGACGCAGAAAGAAAGGCGATGATGAGTATAATAGGTTGGGGGAGTGCAGGGACAACTTGGCTTTCAGTTACAATGGTGTGTGTGTTAAATATGTTTTTGTCATGCAAGTTAGGTATATTTTTCCTCGTTTTATTTTTCTCGTTCATACTGCTGTGGATATTTTTTTTTCATTTTTATTGTTATTAATACTTTTATTGTTGTAGTCAGTTACTATAGTAGTCATTTGATGCATTAAATGTCCTGGGGGTTGTTACATGGACGAAGAATACTCTGTACACCACACACCTGTTCCTCTTAGGTACGCCGCCTACACTTGTAATGGATGGGTAGCTGGCGTGTACTATCATTCCCTGACAAAGGATTACTATGCATACCTAATGTGCATTCATCACCCCACGATTATCTAAACTACTTTCATTTACTCTGCCCTTCTCCATCTCTCCCTTAATTTGGAAGGAGAATGATTAAACGAATAAAAACAAAAGACAGTAAAATTCCAGTAACAACTCGGTCCCCTCCACTACCGCCCCACACAGCATCAGTAACCCTTCCAGAAACACTACTCTTGTCCCTTTTCGCCAGCGCCATCCACACGGTTCCAGACCACCCCACTACCTTCCAGTAATCGCTTTCCCCGTTCCAGCACCATCAGTCCCTCCCTCGAAACACCACATCCACTTTATGAAAATAGTCTGGATTCCCACACACGCCGCACCGGACGAACTCGTAGGAACACGACGGCCCTAGGAGATGGCCCAGGTAGAATTTTGGGGCCTGAGGGAGGGCAGGAGGGAGGGAAGGGAGGAGATGCCCTTGGGACCCTCGGGAGGAGAGGTTAGATAGCCGGAACTGCGACGGGCTGTGAAAGGGGCCGCTGAAGGGTGACTCACTCACCCTAAGGAGTTTCTCGCCTTTACCATGGTCTGTGCCGCCCTTGGTTAGGTAAATTGAAGGGGCGTTACATCTCCCAGCATTACCATCACTGCTACCACCATTACCACTACTAAGGCGAACTCTCTCTCTCTCTCTCTCTCTCTCTCTCTGCCTAGCTCCTACTCCATGCCAACCTGACTCAACCCAATTGCTAACCACACTACAAATTCCTCTGATAGGAGACCACAAGGAGAGAGAAGGGAGAGTGGTTGAGGGAGGGGGTTTCTTCTCTATACACTGCCTCTCTCCTCCTTCTCTCCCTTCCCCTCCTTCTTTCTCCCGATTGCCTCAGATACCCTCTCAGTGGACAGACAAAGGCTAGGACCTGATCGGCAGAAGGACACCACGGAAGAGAGAGAGAGAGAGAGAGAGAGAGAGAGAGAGAGAGAGAGAGAGAGAGAGAGAGAGAGAGAGAGAGAGAGAGAGAGAGAGAGGCGCCTCGCATGGAAGGGCGGCTGGATGTCTTATAATAGTGTAGTGTCAGGTAGATGACGTCAGGAGGGGGTGGTAACAGAACAGGGAGGCAGGTATTACGTAACCCAGCGACATCCACCGTCACCAGGGAGAGTGACACCTCCTCCACTAGTGACCTGCCTCCATGCGCTGCCAGACCAATCGTGAAAGACGGGCATCAAAACAGACGTACTGTACGTTCCAGTAAATCTACATGTTTAGTCGGATATCCTTAGTTATTTTGCGAACACACACACACACACACACACACACACACACACACACACACACACACACACACACAACACACACACACACACACACACACACACACACACACACACAGACTCACGCTATATAATTCGTCGTGTCTTAATAGCTTCCCTATATAAATCAAGACTTGAATTCTGCTTGTCAAATCCAGAAAATTAGATACTTGCCAGAAGCTACACCACATCCTTCTCCCAGACACACACACACACACACACACACTGTATTTTTTTTCTCTCTCTCTCTCTCTCTCTCTCTCTCTCTCTCTCTCTCTCTCTCTCTCTCTCTCTCTCTTTCTCTCTCTCTCTCTCACCAAAGTACAGAACACAAACAAGTAACGCCTGTGAGAGGAGAACATGAGGTAACTCATGAGTGAAGGGGAGGGGTGGAGGGGTGCAGGAGGGAGTGGTGGGGAGCGCCAGGGAGGGAGGGAAGGTGGGGGCTGCAGCAGGATGAAAGCCAATGAACCTGCGGCAGGATAGAGGAAGGGCCGTACGGGCGGGCAGGAAGGAAGATGTGTGGGTGGGAGGAGTAGCGTGGGAGCTGCAGCCCGGCACGGTGTGGGCGGCGGAGGAGACCAAAGGATGAACCGCGGACCGATCTTCCCTTCCCAGAACTCCGTGACAGCCTCAGACGCTAACATTTACGGCTCAACATCCACTGTTTTCGCCTCGTCAAGACTTGTCGACAGAAATATTGGCTCAGACACCCCCTAAAGATACCTCCCCCCCTCCTTCCCCTGCGCCTACCGTCCTCCACGCCCCCCCCCCCCTTCAACCACTCCCTTCCCCCCTTCCCATCAGCGTCATCATTATCATCAGCCTTCACGTCAGCGGCAGTGTTTTATGGGATGCTGTCATGCGCTGTGGACAGGGTTCGATTCCACGTTCATAGTCGACGATACTTTCATCTCTTCTAACATGAAAACAAGATGTCTGGACGCTACTTCGTCCTCATTCATAAAGCATCTGTATGTAAGTAATGAATTGTGTGATGCTAGAAGTGCTGAAGTAAAAGTAGTTAGAGGTCTGTGTATGTATGTATGTATGAAGGGTTTTGAAGGTCACCTTGTGTGTGTCTGTGTGTGTGTGTGTGTGTGGGGCTTGTGAACTGTGACGTGCAAGAGCAGACTGATTGTAGTGAGCGACTCGTGACCTCCTTACCCAATGGCCTATCTTCTACCCACTGTGCCACCTTCCGCCTCATCGTGACCCAGACACACACAAACCTCAATGATATGATACCCTTCCCCCACCACACACACACACACACACACACACAGTACTTTCACGGTCACGGGTATCTCAGACGGGTTTTAAGTTTCATAACCTAACAGTTGCAGAGTCACAGACAGACCCTGACAGACCAAGGCCATTATTGGAAGGATATACTGACGAGGTGTGTGTGTGTGTGTGTGTGTGTGTGTGTGTGTGTGTGTGTGTGTGTGTGTGTGTGTGTGTGTGTGTGTTTATGTGTGTGTTGAAGAACCTGGCGTGTCTTTGGGTTTATAGTGCAGTATACTTAAGGCACGGTAACTCAATGATTATGAGTGATCTATACTTTCGTAACAGTATAATCTTGCCATGCACCGTGCGTTCTGGTCCTACACCTGATTTCCAGCCTTCGAGTTTTGTCTTGAGTGTTTTTTGCTCTTGTTGTGTAAGGATTTTTTTTAGTTGCTGTTGTGGATTTTTTGTCAAGTTGGTGGGACGAGACACGTTATCAAACACACACACACACACACACTACTACTACTACTACTACTACTACTACTACTACTTCTACTTCCACCACTATGCGCACTATTGATAGAAATTACGTCACGCTACACTGTGGGCCGCCGCCTCAGACGCCTCACCTCCTACATCATGATCGAAAAACACTGCTGCGCCTCAAACCTTGTAATCCGTTAGTTCAATCAGTTCCATGACGCGACACGTACAGAAACTCTCCCCAGGCGAGTAGATCATCCGCGAATCTCACACTCAACCACGACAGGAGGTAAAAAAAAAAGAGTAAAAAAACGGAGGAAAAAGTCCGTCCTTGCAGTCGACAAATCAGACTAGTGAAGGAGGCGTGTCTGCGTTGTGACTTTCTTTGGCATGTCTTGTCAAGCTGTCACCCAACACTGTCCTGTGTCCCGAAGCGGCTGTTTAGCATGGCTCTTATTAGCGACTGAATGATGAACATACGAAAATGTGATTGTACAAATGGTGGAGGGCATGGTGGTTGTAATGGTAATCGTCTAATATATAATACTAATATGAGGGTGTTAGGTGAGGATGAGGTAAATAAATACTCACGTCCAGCATCCAGTGGGCGACGGAGTCCCGCATGCGAGGTTCCACATCTGTCTGCACACACGAGAAATACCTGGAATTAGGCATGTATTTTTCTTCCAAGTTCAAGAGGTTAAGGAGCACTCGGTCGTCACGCAGTAACACGGGGTCCAAGTACGATCTGCACTTCATATCAAGGTCTGCCGTTGCATTTTCGCAACACAGTAGATCCATCTTGGGTCCCTTGGCGGGGCTGGGGAGCCCACTTGACGAAGGGCGAATGCGAAGAGGATGATGGTGTTCAACCAGCACACGAGGGCGCGGCGTTGACCATTGTGGCGCGGGAGGACCTGCAGTCACCTGACGAGGCTCCTCTCCTGTCCGCGACGTGTCGTCGGTACAATATATTTTGACTAGTCGAATGAAGTGGCCCAGATTATACAACGCCACGTAGCACTACCCTTATGTGCTATTACTCATGTGTTGTATTATTACTTATCATTACCGTAAAAGTTATTACCATCACTTTTTTCCCTTAAAATTT
>JACEEZ010015114.1:187500-192500 GCA_016584305.1 Chionoecetes opilio
GCAGGGGCGCTCCTATCACCGTATCAGCTCATATGTTGATCCTTCCCACCCCACTCTGTAATGTACTCAAGGAAAAAAAATGAAAACAATGATAAAAAAACGTCTATAACCTCAGTGTCCAAACCTTTAACCTAGTGGTGTTTTATTTTTTATTTTTTTTATTTTTTTATTTTTTTATTTTTACATCACAGTGTCGTTTGGGGTTAGAATGTGACGTCGCTTCTCTAAATGTAATGAACTCGATAAATGAATAGATAAATAAATAAAAATAAATGAGTCAGATCAGATAATACTTATATAAAAAGAAAAAATATCAATAAATGAAAATCAAAACTAGATTAATAACATATATTTCGTAAAAAAGTGTATGAAAATATGAAGAAAAATAATAGATTCATTAAAAATAATCAAAACTAGGTTAATTATATTTCGTAAAAAGTGTAATAGAAAAAAAACCCCATCTGTTGTGTACAAAATACTCACGTCCCTCCACCCCCCCCCCCCCCCCAAAAAAATAATATTATAATAGAAAGTGTGTGGAGGGAAATAACGCGTATAATACCAACTCTCTGTCTTCCATCACTACAATTTCATTCATTCCTTCAAGCCCAAGGGGATAGACAGTTGGGGGGAAAGAAGAACTAGGAAGAGATTAACCCTTTGAGACCCAGAACGTAATTTCCATTGTAATATGACTACCATTAGACGAATTTTAGTGAATATATGCAATATTTTATAGATATGACCTGTTTAGTATCCTTGTCGACTAACTAATTTGGTATATTCCCTTACCTTTCGTAATTTTATGGCTAATAACAGACGATTTTTTTTAATAGGAAAGGAAAGATCTGGGTGTGAAAAGGTTGAAAGGAAAAGAAAAAATGAAAATAAGTAAGAGGAGAACAGACGGCGGGCTGACTGTCTTGCTAAACATTGAAATTTGTGGAGGTACTAAGTGTTTATTTTGTAACTAATCAATTATTAGTTTGAATTATTATTTGTTAGACCTCTCTATTAGGTCTATTTCACCACAATCCACGATGGTGCCAGTATTGTATAATGAAGGTGCCCGCTGCCTGGTGTGTTATTGGGTGCATTTCTTGTATCTGTTGCCCAATAGATGTACCGAGACAACAAATCTTAAGTGTTGCACAACGCAGCACACCATCGATATAAGGGACTGTGCGCGTGCTAAGTGTACTATTATGTGTATGTATTATTGCATTATTAATTAAGTCTTGTGTATACTCAGTTTTTGTACTCACTATAGAATAGAGTATTCTTCACGGGGGGAATGTTTGATTGTATTGCGTTTTGATCGACGTAGGCACTGAGATATACTGAGAATGTATACGTTGTTGTATTACATATATCTACGTCATCTGCAAGTATGACGAAGGGTTTTTGTAGTGAAATTGTGTCATCATACACCTTTTTTTCCTTTGACGATGCATCTTACTTGTTAAATCAAGTTGAATAATCAGGAAGTCGCCATCTTACTCGTGAAATCAAGTTAAATAATCAGGACACCTGCCTGGGTCAGTGCAGGTGAACGCCGTGTGCGTGCTTGCTCGCCTCGCCACACCGCCTCCCACACGCCACTCATGAATGGAATCCCCTGCCTCAATACCCTGTCCGTCACCTGCCGGGGTAAGACAGTGCCATGCCTCTTGGACGCCCTTTAAGTGCGAGCGGCCCCATGCCCTTGTTCGTCGGGAGGAAGGGGCGAGGCAGCTATCCCCAAACTCAAACTGTAATATATGCTGGGTGGTGTGGGCGGCGGGTCAGACGAGGGCAAATATGACCTATGGGAAGGTAGGGAGGGGAAGGGGGTGTGAGGGTGACGTGCTGTTGTAGGCGGGGCCCCTGGCGTGAGGGTGGAGGGATGGTGTGTCTGTGGGTGGGTGGCGCCGCCCCTCGTTTGCTCACCACAACTGGCTATCGTAAAGAGCCGGGGCACAACAGGGATTATCTCACCTGTGGTCTTGGGCGTGAGGCACCTCGGGTCACTCGGACTTGTGGCTCGGGACGCCGGGGAGGTGGAGCAGGAGGAAGGTAGGGCAAGGGGGGAGGAGTAGGGGCGTGGGAAGGAAGATAAGTCGAAGAGAAGGGGGGTGAGAAAGGTGAGAGAGATAAAGATATTGCTGATATAGGAGACATGGAGAGAGGGATAGTGTGGGAAGGGAAGAAGAAAAAAAGGTCTGAAGGAGGAGGATAGAAGAATTCATAGACCGTCGTTTTTCCACCATCTATTAAAGATGACCGACTTCCCACCGTCAGAGTCATCCTGAGGCGTGTGTTGGCAACAGTGAGCGATCTGAGTGACCCAATGTGCGCCCCTCTTCGCGTTGTCACTGAGTATATGTGTGTGTGTGTGTGTGTGTGTGTGTGTGTGTGTGTGTGTGTGTGCGCGCGTGTGCACATGTGTGTGTGGTGTGTGTGTGTGTGTGTGTGTGTGTGTGTGTGTGTGTGTGTGTGTGTGTGTGTGTGTGGCGGAAAAAGGATTGAATGTCAAGAGATAGACAGAGTACAGGGGATGTATGGGATGAGTCTTATGAAAGGGAGTGTAGGGACTAGGGAGAGGCAGGAACATCACCAAGGAGAGATGGCGGTGGTGTGGGGAGAGAACAGAGGAGAGAAGAAAAAAGTGCCAGTAATGGTGGCCCTCGTGATGGCACCTCCTCTATCACCTCCCCTCTCCTCTACCCCTTCACCACGGGTCACCACCAACGCCGTCCCACCACTGCTGTAGCAGCCCCGCCCGTCTAGCCGCCCACGCTCATAGCTAGTCTCGCCCTGCAAGGAGTTTAGCCTGACACGCTTCTCCCCTTCGTGTCAGATTTTATGTCAGGTTTGGGCGGTGGCGATTGTTCGCCTCCCTCGCGACTCCGCGAGCCGCTGTTCGGAGCCCGTCCGAGCAGTGCACCCCCCCCCCCCCCTGCCTGCCCCCTCTAACCAAAGACGAGCTGTGGTTAAAGTACCCAAGCTCCTAGCACGATCCGGGAAGGAATGTCGGGGGACCAGCAGCAAGAAGGAGAGAGCGCGGAGACCTACGAGTATTAGTTCACTGTAATTACATAGATGTGTGTTTTTTAGCGAGTGGCCTCCAGCGCGGTCACCGCTGCCCATTTGCCGATAAGGAGGACGTCTCTTGCCTCGTTGAGGCTTTTAATTCCCCCGCCGCAAACGCAGCCCCACGCGTGTGTGGTCGGAGGGCGCTGCGGTCTGCGGGATGGAGCGGGGCAGGGCTTACATGTAGGAGGGTCTAGTTATGGGGGATCCGAGACTTGATAGTGGAGATGGAGTGAGGGGGGCTAGCAGGAGGGTGGTGCAGGGCAGTGGTGTCGATTGGTGGGAAAGTAGCTCAGCGGCGGCGGCGATGCTTCTTAGGATGTTGCCCGGGCGAGCGTTATACCAGAACGGCTGGCATCCGGTCGCAGTTAAACTATTAATTATCTGTTCCAGCGACGCCCAATTACGTCTTCCTGACCACCGAGGCCGACATTTTAGCACTTTCGTGCCCCTGCGTAGTGGTCAAGGTCAGACTAGGGCACCGAGGCCGAGGACACGGGGGATTTAAAATCAGGCTCAGATATTTCCTCGCAATGATGTGTGCTGCTTGGGCGTCGGCAAGATAAGATTTTCATCCTATCTAGACACTTTGCAAGTACCAACTACAAGGTCATTGACTATACAAAGCGCCGCCACGTCAGCATGAACTAGGCGGACTCGAACCGCTGACCGAATGCACAGGGACGCTGCACATTGCGAACTCACGTCTCTACCAACCTTGCCACCCTGACGGGCTTGGGCGTCGGCAAACATTCGGCGACCACTGAACAGCAAGTCCAATGTGACCTTTGAATTTGATGCGTTGCTAGGAGGTCGTTCCGTGTCCCCTCACTCCCATCACTCTCTGGATGGAGTTTAATGGGCATGGGCGGTGCAGGAGATGGCGGGGAGCGGGGGCATTTCAGGCGGCGGGAGTTTTGAATGAATGAATGGCATGGCGAGCAAGGCCGCGACGGTGCCCGGAGCCCGCGAGCGAAAGGACCGCGTCTTGTCGTTCGCTTGCTCGCTGCTCGCACCAGTACCTCTGCCACCCATCGTCCCTCCCAGCCTCTCCCTGTCTCCCTTCTCTTCCCTCACACTGGGGCGGTAAATGTCAGCGTGAGGAGGGAATAAAAGGCTGAGATAAGCATGATGTTATTTTCTCCCGATAAGATTTAATCAGCTGAAATTTATCCTCAGAAAATTCAGTATCGCTCGCTGGTCGGCGGGCGGGCTCCTCTCAGCTCAGGTCTCGGGCGCGCGTAATCACCATGAAGAATTTGAGGTATTAAATGCAGTTCCCTTTCCTCTTCGGCTCTGTAATTTGTGGCCATAAATAAAGCGGGAATCGTAATCGCATCGTAAGTTACCGGCAGCGTATTAATATGGTGGATAATAAGACTATAGTAGGGATGAAAAGGGGCGGCCCAGGGAGAAAGTGTCGGCACGGACGAAAATAAATAGAAAGAGAACGTTCCGCGCGGCGCCAAGTTGTTGTTGCTGGGCGGGGTTGCCAGGGGTCGCTTGGGGTGCAATTCTTCCCCCCCCTCTCCCTTTCCCTTCCTTGTCAGTCCTTCCCATCACTCCTCCCCCCTCCCACTTCTACTCACGCCGTCTGGCCCTTCATGACCCACTTACCCCCTCTCCCACGGGCCCACAGATGCAGTAACGCTCTCCCAGGAACCTGTCACCGCCGAAACTCGCTACCAAGGAGGAATTGCTAAACGTAATTCACATGTTCGACTCTCACACTCACCCTCTCCCTTCCCCCTCTCCCTCTCCCTCTCGCTATGGCATACCTCGCATTTTGCACCTACACATTATTTATCCTCCCTCCTCCACCTCTCCCTCCACTCTCCACCCCAGGGCACGCTTGCCACAGGGACCCTCTCGGTGTTAATTGCTGCGGGAGAGACCACACAGCCTGGCGTAGGACAAGGGCGGGCTTT
>JACEEZ010015114.1:202500-207500 GCA_016584305.1 Chionoecetes opilio
GGGTTAGTGGGAAAGGAAGGGGGGGGGGGGGCAAGGGGTAGACTGGGAGGTAAAGGAAGAGGAGGAAAGACAGGGTTTTGCGGAAGGGGTGATTTGTTATTGGGAGGGGGAATAGGGAGGGAGGGAGAGTTAGAAAGATGGGGAAGGGGAGGAGGCTGGGCTAGGTGGAGTGAGAGGGAAAGGGAGAGGAAGGGAAGGTAGAACATGGTGGAAAAAGGAAGGGGTAAGGCGTAAGGGAGGGTTATGGAAGGGAAGGGAAGGGAGGGAGGGAGAGTTAGAAAGATGGGGAAGGGTAGGAGGCTGGGCTAGGTGGAGTGAGAGGGAAAGGGAGAGGGAAGGAAGGTAGGACATGGTGGAAAGGGGGGGGGTAAAGGAGGGTTACGGAAGAGAAGGGAAGGGAAGGGGTAAGTTTTAGGATGGGTTGTGGAAGGGGAAGTGGTTGGACTGGGCTAGGTGGAGTGAGGGGGAAAGGGAGAGGAAGGGAAGGTAGGACATGGTGGAAAGGGGAGGGGTAAGGGAAGGGAGGGTTGGGGAAGGGAAGGGAAGGGAAGGGGTATCTTTCAGGATGGGTTGTGGGTTGGGCTCTCTGGGATATTATAAAGGTAGGTACCCAGAGGTGTGAGGAGTCCTTAATTGGAAAGGTGTGGCGTGGAAGGGAGGGGTGTGGTGTCTGGTGGTGGAGGCGACGAGAGGGAAGGTAAAGGGAGGGAGGGAGAGGGAAGGATGATGGTGGTGGTTTTATTTAGTTGTGGTGGTGGTGGTGGTGTGATTGTTGTGGAAGTGTTGGTGTTGGTGGTGGTGGTGTTATTGTTGTGGAGGTGGTGGTGGTGGTAGTGGTGGTGTTATTGTTGTGGTGGTGGTGGTGGTGTGATTGAGGTGGTGGTGGTGGTGTTATTTAGCTGTGTCTTAAGATAACGAATGATTAGGTGAAGTATGTACATACATACATACGGTTACTGTGCCATGTGGTGGAATGAATGAAGAAGGTGGAGGTTAGGTGGAGGAGGCTTGTTGCAGTATTGATAGGGTCTGGTGGGTAAATTAAGGGTAAGTTAGGGTAAGGCAAGGCAAGGCAAGGCAAGGCATGGAAAGGAGGGAAGCGGTAAGGTAGGAAGGAATAACGGTTTAGGGAAATGTGCAAGTGAGGAGGGAAGGAGGTAGGGAGGCAAAGGGAGGGAGGTGGCAGGTAATATATGAAACCAACGAGGCAAACAGGCACACAGACAGACACACAGACGGACGGACATGAGGTAGGCAGGTGGTGGCCGAGAGAGAAAGCGTAACAAAGATGAGCTTGGGGGGGCAATGGATACTCAAAAGAGAGAGAGAGAGAGAGAGAGAGAGAGAGAGAGAGAGAGAGAGAGAGAGAGAGAGAGAGAGAGAGAGAGAGAGAGAGAGAGAGAGAGAGAGAGAGAGAGAGAGAGAGAGAGAATGATTCTAACCGTTTTTCGACTAATGCGGACTCAAATTTCCTCTGCGCAGTACATACAAACACTCCCCTTGCAAGGGCACCGTAGCCTTGCCCTTGGCGAGGTAGTTGAGGCGAGGGCCTTCATAGGTTCATTGCAGTCTTGGCGGGCCGGGGCCTTTGTTATGCATCCCGGGCAGAGGCAGGTCACGGCTCGCCCGGAGGCTGTCCCGCTTTGCATTATATCCTTGGCAGCAACGCGGTCGCCTCACTCTGCCATCCCTGCCCTCCCTGCACCTCACCTTCCCTCCAAGCTCTATCACCCTCCCTGCCCTCCCTCCCATCCTGTCCATGCTCTCCCTCCCTCTCCTCGCCGCCCTGTGAGAGCCACTAATGCAAGGCGCAATGCATAATATCCCGGCGGCGGCCCCTGTACAGTATACAGTGTCCCGCTAAGAGGGCACCGCTGTCTGCATGTCCGCACATCTCGCCCCACTGACGGACACATAAATACGAATCATTCATTCATATGCACTGATGATGTAGTCATGGGGGCACATACGCTGCATGACGGCCACTGAGAGCTGGTCATGCATTATCTCCCCTGCCCCCCCTTCCCTTCCCTTCCCTTTCCCCTTCCCCCATGCCCTAACATTTTTATTTAACGCCTGACGCACCCCTTTTGAGTAAGCAATCAAACCCCCTTTTGTAAACCCCTTTCTCCCTCCTCATTTTCCGCCATGCAGTGGAGGGGGACTTTGCATGACAGTTTGCATTGCTCTCCTCCAGCTCATCTCCGGAAGGCCGGGCGGCAGGCAGGCACGTGCGGCAGGCGGGCGGCCAGGAGGCGGTCAGGGCGGTGAGGCACTCCGCTAACTCCCCTCGGGAGCTGGTAAATAGGAGCGGCATCGCATTTCAAGGTCATGCATGACGGCGGAGCGTGCATGGCTTTGAGGTGAGGGGGGTGACGGGGGGGGGGAAGGGGTGAAAAGGGGGTAGGATGATGATGATGATGATGGTGGTGTGTGTGTGTGTGTGTGTGTGTGTGTGTGTGTGTGTGTGTTTGTGTGTGTATGTGTGCATGAAGGGGAAGGCCAATGGGGAGGGGGAAGGGGATTTGGTGTGTCTGCTTGGGGAGTCAAGAAGGGAGGGGGAAGTAATGGAGGATCAGAGAAGCCAGTTACGTCAGGGAAAGGGGGGGGGGGGCGACATGAAGGTAAAGGAAGAGAGAGGGAGGGAGGGAGGAAGGAGAGGAGAGAGAGGGAGAAGTGTGAGGGTAGTTGACGAGGGGAATGAGGCAGCGGCTGGGAACTCAATCACTCACTCATTCACTCAGACTGGTCACTCAATTAATGACGACTCGGCTTGAGGGGGTGCAGAGGGGGCAGGGGGGCATGGGGAGCTATTGGTCATCCTAGCGGGGGGTCAGATGTCACCGGTGTAGCCAGCTTAGACGCGCCCCTGATGCCCCTCTGTAGACAAAAGAAGTGTCAGATGTGTGTGATCGATGACTCTCTCCTCTCCCTCTTTTACGCCACCCCACCCCCTTTCTCTTCTCCTCTTCCTTTTTTTTTGTTTTCACCTATAATAGTCTTGCTATTCTATCTCTCTTTATTTGTAATTCGTTAATTTTCTCTTCTCTCCCTTTCCTCTCGTCTCTTATGTTCACACTTGTGTGCTTTATTCTCTGTTTAAGATTCTACTGTGTATTTAATATTTGCATAATATTTGCTTATATTCTATAAGAATGTATATGAATATGCTTATATTCTATAAGAAGTACAAGAATATCCATTGTAAAATGGAAATACAATTTCTGAATTCTGAATTCTCTTCTCTTCTTTCTTTTTCTTCTCTTGCTTTCCTATTTCTTTCCCTGAACATTTACTCATCTCGTCTCCTTTCCTTTCCTTTCCTCTCTTCTCTTCTTCCTTCTCTTCTTATTTTTGTCTTCACATCTACTCCTATTTCTTTCTTTAAATCAAGATTCGCTTTTCTCTTCTCTACTCTCCTCAGTTTTTTCTTTGTTGCTCTCCTCTTTTTTTTCACTTTCTCTGTATATTATTCGTTCATCTTCACACCTCTCCTCTTCTCTCCTATCGTATTATCCTTCCCGTTCCTTTCAGCATCATGCATGAAAACGTATAAGAGCAAATCGTCTCCTGACCATCATACTTTTTTAGCTACAATAACTATATATGTGTGTATTGCCCATTGGTACTTTATTTTCCACACCAACCTCACTATCCAACCTCCTCACCTCCACGATTCGATTCCTTTTCCACTCTTTCCCTGTTTTCCCCTTTTCCCCTTATCCACCGCTTCTTTCTTTTTCTTCCTATACTTCCCATCGGAAAACATCTCTCTTTTCCATGCAGTGTTGAATCGCAATGCTGTTGGTAGGGAGGGAAAGGGGGGAGGTAGGAAGGAGGGTAGGAAGAGAAGAGGAGGTAAGAGGGAGGGAGAGAGGGAGGAGGGGAGGTAAAAAGGTACTATAACATAGATCTGTCCCGCAGACGAGCTTCAAATGGTCAAAAAATAGCCTTCTCTTCTTTTTACCCTCCTACCCTCTCTCCCTCCCTCCTCTCTTCCTGCCTCCCTCCCTCTTTCCTCTCTTTCCTCTACCACTCTTCCCTTCCTCCTCCTCTCTCTTCACTTGTGTGTCCTAAGTGGTGATTGGGGTGATTTTTCCCTTCATGTGTAACTGTAACTGCTTCATTTTGTCCTTTGCTCACCTTCTAATCCTCTCCCTTTCCCTACCCTTCACTTCCACACCTTACCTTTCTCGCCTTCCCTTCTTTTTCCCACCCTTACCCTTCTACTAGACTTGCCTTTGGTTTCTTTGATTCTTTTTCTTTCCTACCCCTCGTTTCCTTACCTTTTTATTTCCTTCGTTTGCTTTCCTCTTTATTATCTTCCTCTCTTCATCACTCATCCTCTTCCGTCGAAATGGGTGTCATCCACGTGGGGTTATAACAGCGGTATGGCAAATGAGAGAGAGATAGAGAGAGAGAGAGAGAGAGAGAGAGAGAGAGAGAGAGAGAGAGAGAGAGAGAGAGAGAGGAGAGAGAGAGAGAGAGAGAGGAGAGAGAGAGAAGAGAGAGAGAGAGAGAGAGAGAGAGAGAGAGAGAGAGAGAGAGACAGAGAGAGAGAGAGAGAGACTGGTAAGTCATCCACGAAATCACTAAATTAATGAGTAAATATGTGATTAAACGAAGATAAATTATATAAGTTAGTATTTTCTCATATATTGCTGATCAACTGTCGATATGATTAAGTCCCTCATAAGTCCCTCGTATGACTGACAGACTTTTTGCCTCAGGAGAGAGAGAGAGAGAGAGAGAGAGAGAGAGAGAGAGAGAGAGAGAGAGAGAGAGAGAGAGAGAGAGAGAGAGAGAGAGAGAGAGAGAGAGAGAGAGAGAGAGAGAGAGAGAGAGAGGCAAGACATCCACGAAGGCACTAAATTAATGAGTAAATATGTGAATGACGAAGATAAATTCTCTGAATATTCTTTCATGTATTACTGATCAGTTGTCGATATGATTAAGTCCCTCATATGAATGACAGACTTTTTGTCTTAGTGAATGAGTGA
>JACEEZ010015114.1:215000-220467 GCA_016584305.1 Chionoecetes opilio
AGAGAGAGAGAGAGAGAGAGAGAGAGAGAGAGAGAGAGAGAGAGGAGAGAGAGAGAGAGAGAGAGAGAGAGAGAGAGAGAGAGAGAGAGAGAGTAACTGCTTTTTAACACATTTGTATGCTTAATACCTGTTTAAATAAAGAATACAAAGAGAAAGAGAGAGAAAAAAAATCGAAAGGGTAGTTGATTAGGACCTTATCAAGAAGAGAGACAGATATCGAGTTGAAAGAAGAATGAATGAAGGAAGGAAGGAATTGAGTGGAGGGCAGGACAGGGGTGGGTGGGTGTGTGAGGGCGTGTGACTTCCCGCCCACCAACTATACGCCCGAACGGTTAAGCTGGCCATAATACCTTCCTTGCCACCACAGGGATACAAACTGTTGTCAAACTACCTCCTCTCTTTCCTTCCTTCCTTCCTTCCTTCCTTCCTTCATTCCTTAATTTCTTCCTTCCTTCCTTCCTTCACGCCCCTCAGTGTTCCCATACGTGTTGATTCACTTCCTTGTTCTAGTCTTCCTCCTCCTCCTCCTCCTCCTCCTCCTCCTCCTATCCGTCAGGGTGGCATGGTTGGTAGAGTCGTGAGCTTGCGTGTGCAGAGTCCCTGCGCATTCGGTCAGCGGTTCGAACCCACCAAGTTCGTCCTGGCGTGGTGGCGCTTTGTATAGTCAATAACCTTGTAGTTGGTACTTGCAAAGTGTCTAGATAGGATCAAAGTATCTTATCTTATCCTCCTCCTCCTTCCCCTCCTCCTCCTCCTCCTCCTCCTCTATTTATGTATCGTGTTTACCATAATGAGTTTGCATCATTCAACCTCATTCATTCTACACTCAGCCTTCTCATTATATTTCCCTCTCATTCTACTCTTTCATCAACATTTTTTTTCTTGTTTTTTCTCTTCATTTACGTTTTCATGCTCGTTTTCTTTCTTTTTATTGTTGTCTGTCTTTTGGTTTTTTTGTCTTTTTAAACGTGCTAAAATCTTCATTTTCTCCTCCTCCTCCTCCCCTCCTCCTCCTCCTCCTCCTCTTCCTCCTCTTCCTCCTCCTCCTCCTCTTCCTTTTCCTTCTATCTTGGTAGTGGTAGTGGTGGTGGTGGTGGTGGGGTGGTGAGATGGTGTGGGGTAGTGGTGGGGGGGGGTGGTGGTGTGGTGGTGGGGGTGATGATGGTGGTGTGTGTGGTGTGTTGGTGGTGGGGATGGTGGGTGGTTGGATGTTGATGATGATGGTGGTGGTGGTGGTGGTGATGATGTTTGGTGGTGGTGGTGGGTGGGGGTTTGATGGTGGTGGTGGTGGTGGGTGGTGGTGGCGGTGGTGGTGGTGGTGGTGATAAATGGTGGGTGGTGGTGGGGGTTTGGGGGGTGGTGGTGGGGGTGGTGGTGGGGGTGTTTGGTGGTGGGGTGGTGGTGGGGGTTTGGTGGTGGTGATGGGGGTGGTGATGGGGGTGAGGGGATGGTGGGTGTGTGGTTTGGGGGTTTGATGATTGATGGTGGTTGGTGGTGGTGGTGTGAGGGGTGGTGGTGGTGTGGTGGCGGTGGGGTGGTGGTGGTGGTTGATGGTGGGTGGTGGTGATGGTGGTGGTGATGATGGTGGTGGGGGTTTGATTGATGGTGGGGGTGGTGATGGGGGTTGGTGATAATGGTGGTGGTGGTGATGATGGTGGTGGTGGGTGATGATGGTGGTGGTGGTGATGATAGTGGTGGTGGTGGTGGTGGTGGTGGTGGTGGTAGTGGGGGTGGTGGTGGTTAATGGTAATGGATGGGTGGTGGTGGTGGTGATAATGGTGGTGGTGGTGATGATGGTGGTGTTGGTGATGATGGTGGTGGTGGTGGTGGTGGTGGTATGGTAGTGGTGTGGGGGAAATGATGATGGTGGTGGTGGTGGTGGTGGTGGTGGGGGTAATGATGGTGGTGGTGGTGGTGGTGGTGGTGGTGTGTGGTGGTGGTGTGTGGGGGTAATGAGATGGTGTGGTGTGGATGAACCAGCGACAACCTCTATCAACCACGCAGTAAAAACTTGTGGTCGGTCGGTTTGTGTGGCTTCTTATCTGTTTTAAAGGAGGAGGAGGAAGAGGAGGAGGGGGGGGGAGGGGATGGGGGAGGAGGAGGAGGCGGAGGGGAGGAGGAGGAAAGGAGGAGGAGGAGGAAGAGAGAAAAATAGCCCGCGATTAAGGGGATTTGAAATTTAGAGCTCCACCTCCTTTTTTTTTTTTTTTATCCTTCTTCTTTCCTCCTTTTTCGGTTTCCAGTTTCCCCCTGGATTTAAATACCTTGATTTTCAAAAGCCTTCGATACAGTTTTCCCATAAACGATTTTACCAAGTAAGGGACTGGCAAGGGAGAGCTTTTGTTCATGGTTGGCTTTTTCTTTTAAATCGTAAACAACGGGTAGTAAAAAAATGGTAGGGATCTGATTGGTTTTTATGCACTAGTGGGGGGGCCCAGGGCTCGGGGCCTTGGTCCTACTCTTTTTCTGATATAATTCAACGTCTGGACTGCGGACTTATCTAAATATCAAAAAATTTTCAGATGACACCAAAATTTGGCGTAAAGCATATACTAGAGAAAAAATGCGAAATCAACAAAAATGACTCACAAACTAAACAGATTTGGGTGATAAATGGCATTTTTAAAATTCAATTTCCCATAAATGTAAAATAAATGATATTGGAACGATAACCTAAATTAAAATATCAAATCAAAATAAATCGTTTAAAGAAGTTTCAGCGGAAAGGATTTGGGTGTCATCATCATAAAGATCTGAAAACCCGTTCGCATTGCCTCTGCCAGTAAAAAAGGCAAAAGGGGTGTTGGGCTTTATTAAAAGTAACTTTGAAACCATAAAAACCCCGAAAGTAATGGCACAATTATACCACGTCCTTGGTTAGGCCGAAATTTGGGAAATATGCCGTTCAATTCTGGCCCGCCCTGTTTCGTAAAAGATCAAGCCAAATTGGAATCAGTGCAAAGAAGAGCAACCAAACAAATTCCATCACTGCGAAATTCACTTATAAAGAGAGACTGCGGAAACTTAATATGTTTTCCTTAAAGGATCGTAGATCCGTGGGGACTTGTAGAAACCTTTAAGATCCTAAAAGGTTTTGATTTTCATTAATCAAGGGGAAACCTATTCGAAAGCTTTCAACTCAAGTGACAACAAAAATAATGGTTTTAAAACTAAAGGGTCAACGTTGCATCACCGATCTCCGTAAAAATTATTTCAATGTAGAGTCGTTGTTTCGTGGAAATAAGTTCCCAGCAAATGTTGTCGGAGCCAAACACAATAACTACATTCAAAAACAGATTTGCGCGCACTTTTAAAGTAAATGGGTATTGATAGTGCGAATTCGTATCTAGTCCCCCGTATCGATTAGTTGTAGTGGTAGTGGTAGTTGTAGTTAGTATTTTTCATATCCTATCATTCTGCACTATGAAACTTCCATGTTCCTATCCTCTTTAGGGACATGGTATCATTTTCCAACTGTTTTCTTACAAGTAGTTGATAGTTAGTAGTATGTAGTTCAGCAGATACCCTCGCTATGGACCAATAGGTCTCCTGGTGTCTGTTACTCCTATGTAATCCTATGTAATCCTCTTACTACTAGTATATTATCCCATTCCTAGTAAAAAACAGAATGGTTAGAACAGGATAGGTTTTAATGAAGATAGTTCCAGTTTCTCTTTTCTCTCTTTCCTCTCTCCTCTCTCTTTTCTCTCTCTCTCTCTCTCTCTCTCTCTCTCTCTCTCTCTCTCTCTCTCTCTCTCTCTCTCTCTCTCTCTCTCTCTCTCTCTTTCTCTCTCTCTCTCACGCCCACCTGGCCCGGAGGAGAACAAACCACTCTAAGTTAAAAGGTCGAGTCTGAGGATACACACAATTAAACTCCTTCATTCCTTATCGCTGATTGTAAAGAGAGAGGGATGAAGGGAGGGTGAGAGGGAGGGAGGGAAGGAGAGCCAAGCGTTCCTCCTCCTCCTCCTCCCCTCCTCCCCTCCTCCTCCTCCCCCCTCCCCCTCCTCCTTCCTCCTCCTCCTCCTCCTCCTCCTCTCCCTCCTCTCCCCTTTCCCCTTTCCCTTCTTGGGGTTCACACTATCACACACTAATAAACTTACCATGAAAGCACACCTTTTATTATGCGAATTTTTATCATCATCATAATAAAAAAGAATACAACTTCGCTTCTAAAGAAAGATTGTGTTGTTGTTGGTGATGGTGGTGTTTGTATTATTTTTATTTGTGTTATATATATATTGAAGTGTTTTATTATTATTCTTTTTATATTGTTTAGGGTTTAATGCAGAGTTGCCGTCCAGACTTTGCATGACTTTGCTCGCGAAAGCAATTGAAGGGAAGGAGAGGAGGGGGAAATAAAAAGGAAAATGGTGTGTGGAGAAGGATATTTGGATGGATGAAAGGAGGGAGGGAGGGACAGAGGGTAAGGAGGAGGAAGGGAAACCAGCAGCTGTTTGTATTAGTTTGTAGTTAAAGAGTCTTGTCGATGAATAACCAATTGTAAAGCTTTTCTGAGGAGGAGGAGGAGGAGGAGGAGGAGGAGGAGGAGGAGGAGGAGGATGGAAGTGGTGGTGATGGTGGTCCTTGTTCCTTACCTCCCCTCCTCCTCCTCCTCCTCTTTAGCTCACCTCTCCAAGCCACTTTTCCCCTCCTCCTCCTCTTCCTTTTCCTCCTCTGCTTCTCCTTAAAACTGCAAATTAAAAAGAGTGTTTATTGCCATATCCAAGACTTATTTTTTCACTGCTTGTGTGTGTGTGTGTGTGTGGTGTGTGTGTGTGTGTGTGTGTGTGTGTGTGTGTGTGTGTGTGTGTGTGTGTGTGTGTGCGTGCGTGCGTGTGCGTGCGTGTGCGTGCGGTGAGGGGCGTGGTGCCTGGCAGGACTGACGGACGGCTGGCATATCACCACAACAATCAGGATGGCATCCTAGCTCGATTCCCGTGTTGTGTAGCATTGTCTTCATGGGCCATTGTGTCCCTTCCCTTTTCTAAGCCTATACCCACCTTACCCCTCACCCCCCCCCCCCCCCAACCCCCCCATCCATCCCCCACCCCAACCAGTCAACCCCCTCATCCACCCATCCCTGCCATCCTCCTATAACCCATCCTGCTACTCCTATGCCCACTGCCAAATACTATATACTACCTTAATACACTTCCTAGTCCTAATCTACTGATACCTATAAACTACTAACTCTGCTATAACTTCAATTGTTACTAATGATGCTAATCCTACTATCATCACCATCACCATTACCACTACTACTACTACAACAACTACTACAACAACAACAACAATAACAACAACTACTACTACTACTACTACTACTTTTACTACTACTACTACTACTACTACTACTATACTACTACTACTACTACTACTACTACTACTACTACTACTAACTACTACTTCTAACTACTACTCACTACTACTACTACTTACTACTATAACCTACTAACTACTTAAC
>JACEEZ010015115.1:5000-40000 GCA_016584305.1 Chionoecetes opilio
TAAAAGTGTTGCCGAAGATAGTTTATTAGTTTTTTTAACGCTTAAAAGGTCTTTATAAGCTTTAAAACATTAAAAAAATGGTTGCGAAAGGCTCAGAAATACTAAAATAAATGCTTTAAAGGCTCTAGAATGTAGTTAAAGGCTTAAAATAGGTGTTTTATGGGCTCTAGAATGTATTAAAAGGCTTTTAAAGGTGTTTTTTTTTTTTTTATATATAACGGTTTTTTTTAAATCTACCGAACCGAAATACCGAAATACCGAAGCAGTCGGTATATTTTTTGGAAATCTACCGCAATACCGAACCGAATGGCCCGTTTTCATCTACCGAATACCGATACCGCCGGTAGAAAAAATCTACCGAATCCCAGCTCTGGGTATTAGCAATATGACTCATAGGCAGTGGCGTACGAGGGGGGGGGGGGGGGGGGGGGGGCATGGCCGCATGCACACCCCCCCCTTTTGCAAAGAATAAATTATGATAATATAATTATATATATACAGTATAAATATTTTGTTTTTTTATTTGTTTTTATTTATATTTTTATTATTATTACTATCATTATTATTATTAATTTATATATATATATATATATATATATAATATATATATATATATATTATATATATATATATATATATATATATATAGATATATATATTTTTTTAATATATATATATTTATTTATTTATTTATTTATATTCCTTGATTTTAATTATATATATATACTAGCCGCAAATCCGCCCTTCGGGCGGCCTTTTTGTCTAGCTCCTGCGGAGGGCTATTGGGGGGCCATTGGCCCACCACCTGTGTTTGGTGGGCCTTCGGCCCACCAAACACAGACTCTCCAGATAGCCCCTTCTAACTTTCCTGAAATCATGGATGTAGAAATGTATGCATTAACGCCAACCCATTCACATCATAGCCCCTTCTAACTTTCCTGAAAGCAAAGCCGCCCTCCGGGCGGACTTTTTGGCTAGCTCCTGCGGAGGGCTATTGGTGGGCCCTTCGGCCCACCACCTGTGTTTGGTGGGCCTTTGGCCCACCAATAGCCCTCCGCAGGAGCTAGCCAAAAAGTCCGCCCGGAGGGCGGCTTTGCGGCTAGTTTTTTATATATATATATATATATATATATATATATATATATATATATATATATATATATATTTGAATATATATATATATATTATATATATATATATACTAGCCGCAAAGCCGCCCTTCGGGCGGACTTTTGGCTAGCTCCTGCGGAGGGCTATTGGTGGGCCTTCGGCCCACCAAACACAGACTCTCCAGATAGCCCCTTCTAACTTTCTTGAAATCATGGATGTAGAAATGTATGTATTAACGCCAACCCATTCACATCACCCCCAACCCATTCACTCACCCATTACCCATCACCCCCCACCCATTCACTCATCCATTACCCATCACCCCCCACCCATTCACTCACTCATTACCCATCACCACACACCCATTCACTAACCCATTTCCCATCACCCCCCATCTATTCCCTTACCCATCACTCATCACCCCCACCCATTCACTCACCCATCACCCCACACCATTACCCATCACCCCACCCATTCACTCACCCATTACCCATCACCCTACATCAAGGTTTCCTCAATTCTCGCACCCCTTTTTCACAATTATCGCTAATAGGCTGCTAAAAAAAAAAAAAAAAGTGATCGGATCATTCATCAGTGGGCTTAAAACCCTTTCCCCTGGTCAACCTGATCCAAAAATGTGGTATATGAGGGATTCCGCCACGGGGGGCGGAAGCTATACCACACCCCACACACACACACAATACACACACACACACTTTCGCTTATATTATATATATATAATAATATATAAAATATATATATATATAATATATAAATTATATATATAATTTTATATTTTATATCATATATATTATTTATTATTTATATATCTTTATATTTTATTATTTATTTAATTTTAATATATATTTTTGTAATTTTTTTTTTTTATTATTTTTAATTTTAAAGTATTATTATTAGATTATTTAATATTTTTTTTCATATTTTAGATTTTATTTAATATGTTATATAAATATTTTAATATATAATATATTTTTTTTTTTTTATGCTCTACAATTTTTGTACCAATATATATATATATATATATATATATTTTATATATATATATATATATATATATATATATATATATATATATATAATATATAATATATATATATATATATATATATTTTATATATATATATATATATAATCGAATATACAGTCGCGCCGATTATAATTATTTAGGGTAAAACGTAAGAATTTAGGGTAAAATTGACTTAACTCTAGGGTAAGTTCAGCGGAGCTCATGGAAGGCCTGTGCTGTCCCTACAGACCCTACAGTCCCTACTCCTCAGTCCTCAGTGCTGCACTTAGCTGCATTGAGGGAGGACGTCGCCCGCCGCGCTCCATGATGTATATCAATACATGGTATTATCAAACTACCAGATGAATAAGATGATATTTAGGAAAACTGTACATACCATCATCTTCACGAGACATTACTGCGTGTCATGAATATAAATAAATTACAGTATACTATACCAAGAATAAGATAATGATACCAAAGCGAAATAGTGCATAAACATTTTTTCCTCTCACCTTTTTTTATTCAACATCTGCGTTATTCAGTTGACAACACCGTTGACTTATTCATGTAATTTTGCTTGCATTGAATTTTTATTTACTGTCTCGGAAGCAACACACTTTTCCGATTCTGACGGTATATGATACGTCTCAATGCAAAAATATTTAGGTGGTCAAAAATTGCAATGAACATCAATCAAACTTGTGACGGAGCGTCGCCTCATCGCCATGGCGGTGAGGCAGTGTCACTGAGGGCCGTACTTTTAAAATCTTTCGCCAGGGCTGGCGAAAGCGTTCGCCAGGCGCTCAGTGATTTCTTACTTTTAAACGCCACGAGCGCTCCGCCAGGCGCTGCTCCGCCAGGGCTGGCGAAGGAGAAGTTTTGGAATAGCCTGGCGAACGGGGAGTTTGGTGAGACGTCCCTCTCACCGGGCGATCAACTTTTTTTGCATTCAGTTTATACTTTACAATACTACTAAGCATTTCATGAGATGGGAAAAACCTATTGCGACGGTAAATATGTGTATGGCAAGTTCTTTCAGGAAAAATAAGTCATGTATATATTTCAAAACACCATCGAGGTTCCAACGCAGCTGACAGCACCAGAACCTCCACCCCTCCTGAGGTGAGTGTATTGCCTTTTCGTCCAATATATATGGTTTAGGGACCATATTGCACAAATAAATGTTGGATTTTTTGTTAATATAACATTGGATGTTTTGGTGATGGCATCTTTACATTGAGTTATATCAGAGTCCTCTCCCCCTCATAAGAATTTCAGTGAGACGTGACTATGATATCATTGTGCTCCCGCCACTAAAATATTTTATTCTGTTGTAATCAGATAGAATTGAATGTTTTATTTTGTACAATATCAGTTATTTTTTGGTGAGGGCCCGTCTTTACATTGAGCTATATCAGAGGCCTCTGACCCTCATATATTACACGTGAGACGTGCTTATAATAGTGTGCTGCCGACACTGTAAATTAGTTTTATTGGTAAATTTTACATAGGACCAGAATTTCTACCCCTTGGGAGTATGGTTTCTGTTACCTTAATAGATTTTGAGAAAACATTCTCTCAATGAGTTTCCGTCGCAAATCACTACTTCGGAGATATAAGATGCTTTAGTAGGAAGGGGAGTGTATAGGAAGGGGTGCAGTCAGTTCTTTCACAAGTTTTTTCGTACGCCAGTAGATTAATAGCCCCAAAAAAGTTGTTTCGTAGTCATATGAAACCATAGTCGTTTCGTACACTCAGCTCAGAGTTGAACTTTAACTAGAGTTACGAAAACGACATCACGTATGTACGCAAAACTCAAAATCAGTGTACGAAAACAACTAACAAAACCTGTGTACGAAACTCCTGTAACATAAGGAGATATAAAAATTTAAAAATGACCTAACCCTACTTTTACAGGGAGTTTCGTACCCGGGTTTTTGTTAGTTGTTTCGTACACTGATTTGAGTTTTGCGTACATACGTGATGTCGTTCGTAACTCTAGTAGTAAAGTTCAACCTCTGAGCTGAGTGTACGAAACGACTATGGTTTCATATAGACTACAAAAACAACTTTTTGGTGTACGAATCTACTGGTGTACGAAATGACTTGTGAACGAATTGACTGCATCCCCTCCCATACACTCCCCTTCCTAGGGGAGTGTATAAAATCTTTAAAACCTAACCCCATGTTTTAACCTAACTAAAGTCAAATTCCCCATTAAAAAGTGTCCGCGGCAAGGAAAGAATAGAGGCGATGCAGGTCACAAGAGGAAGAAGGGGGAGGTGCACATAAACACTTGTCTCTCTCCTCCCGAAAAATAGGATTTTATATTATTTCCAAAAGTAATGTTTTGCGATGGAAGTCTTTGAGAGAAAGTTTCCTAGAATACAAAAAGGGTAAACAAACCATGCTCCCAATTGTGTAAGGAATTCTGGTCCTAGTGTAAAATATTATACCTTTATTTATTTGGTTAATCAGATGAAATTGAATGAGTTAAAAACTTTAGTTACAATTGAAGGGTAAATATGCATTTTCAATCAATACTCACTATTGAACAATACCCTATGATATAACTAGGGGCCTGTGCCCCCCCGGACCCCCCCTTGCTAGTTCACTAACCAAAAAAAAATTTTTCATTTATGCGCATTACTGTTTGAGGACAAAACTTTGTCATGAATAGTTTTAAAAATTTTGTTTGAATTATCTGATACTTATTTTGGGGATTTTTTTTCTCTGATTTAAAATCACTTACAGTATATTTAAATGAATTTTAGATTTTTATATGTTTCATATATTTTTTTCCAGATTATGGACGCACTGCTAGATTTGAAGATATAGAAGTGCTTGATCCAGCCAAAGCAGAATGGATCAGATTGCCAAGACAAACTGTGAAAGACAGAAAAAACAGCCTGATTGTTCCTGAGCGAGACTGAGTTTGGAATTAAAAGTGGTTTGGGAATAAAACATACTGAAAACATTCCAATGTTTTAAATTTTACAAACCTATATATTGTTTTCTTTTTACTTGTTAAGTGGTGAAGAGATTAAATGATTAACATCACAATTGCCTTTGGAAGTATGATTTATTGTAGCATGTTAGGTTAAGTGGTGAACTATATTTTAAAGATTTATATCACTGCTGGAAGTAAACTGATAGTGTGTAGCAGGTTAGGTTAAGTGGTGAACTATATTTAATGATTTACACTGCTGGAAGTATCTGGGTAGTGTGTAGCAGGTTAGGTTAAGTGGTGAAAATATATTTTAAAGATTATATCACTGCTGGAAGTATCTGATAGTGTGTAGCAGTTAAGGGGGATGTTAGGTTAAAAAGATGAATGGTTCTGTTACCTAAATAGATTCTGAGAAACATTATCTCAATGAGTTTCCGTCGCAAATCATACTTTCAGAGATATAAGATGCTTAGTAGGAAGGAGAGTGTATAGGAGGGGTGCAGTCAGTTCGTACACAAGTTGTTTTGTACACCAGTAGATTAGTACACCAAAAAGTTGTTTCATAAGTCTATATGAACCCTAGTCGTTTCGTACACTCAGCTCAGAGTTGAACTAGAGTTACGAAACGACATCACGAATGTACGAAAAAAACTAAAAGTCAGTGTACGAAACAACTAACAAAACCTGGCTACGAAAAAAACTTTTGTACGAAACACCCTGTAACCTATAGGATAGGAAAATATTAACTCCCTACCTTTAGACTCACTAACCTAACCCTACCTTTAGACTCACTAACCCAACCCTACCTTTAGGAAAACCCTCAAATAAACCTAACCCTACATTTTAACCCATTCAACTAAGGCCAAATCCCCATTAAAAAGTGATGATCTTTATATCGATACTGGAAGTATGATCGATTGCTGCATGTTAGGTTAAGCGGGATAAATTATATTCAATAAAACAATTACTGGAAGTATATGATCGAGTTGCATTTAGGTTAAGTGGTGATTTATCTTTAATATATCACTACTGGAAGTATATGATATAACTATTGTTGCAGGTTAGATAAGTTTGTGAGCGGTTTAAATTTTAAATATCAGAACTAAACTTGGTAAAATTTCGGAAGTGGGCATTTATGATTTCGAGGTCGAAAATTAGTTTTTTCCCGAATAGTTTTTATGTGTTTTGAATGAATCTGGCCCCTCGTTTTTGTCGGAAATAATGTTGTTTACAGGTGTGGGTGCCGCCCGCCCCGCAAACCTTAATTTCTCCGCTTCGCACTGCCATAGTATTGATAATTTTCTTTTTTTCTTGATATCGTTTCTAAAAACCCAAAATCCACCTCTAACCCAATCTAATTAACCTAACTTAACAGTTATGGCTGAAATAACGGAGATTTTTTGGTAGTACATGTAACACCATTATTATTCAATTGCACCATGGGAAATGGGGTTAAAAATATTCACAATGAATAATTTTACACGATGAGTTTGTTTGTTTGTTGTTTGTTAGAGGATAAATTCCCCAGGCGTAGTGATCTACCCCTGCAGCAAATTTAAAGTTGGGCCCAAGCCACCACCCCGGGGGGGGGACACAAACCCCGGCTAACACCCGGTACCCATTCACTGCTGAGTGGACAGGGGCTCGGGTTTTAAGAAAGGGCCACCCATCTATCTTGCTCGCCCGGGGATCTAACCCGGGACTTCTCGGGTTTTGAGGCGAGCGTGCTAACCACTATACTACGGAGTACGTATGTAAATGTAGGTAAGAATCTAGGGCTTTGGAAGCCCATACCGAACTAATACCCTATCTTTGCACGAGTTAGGTGGTAAATAAGCTTAAATGGTTAATATCACAACTGCCTTAGAGAGCATATGACATATTATGCTCGTTTGTCAGTGATGAACGAACTTTTAAATTTTTAATAACAATACTGTCTGGAAAAGAGTAGTACAAGAGCAATCACGGCATATAATGGTAGTTTTGTCATTTATGCCTTTAATATACTCCTTGATGAGGTCAATGAGCATCCCCCCTTATCCACAGTGGATATAGGAGTTGCCTTTGAGAGCCAGCATGTCACTCGTAGCAGTGGTGTCGACTGTAGATGTAAACAACTTGAATTTCCCGCGATTTTAAGCGCCATTTCGCAGAGTCGAGCGAGAATAGGAGAAGGTTTGCGCTTTGGGGAACATCACGTCCGCCAACCTGGCGTCGCCAGGGTGGCGTAAGCCAGGTTTAAAAGTAAGGATTTCCTGAGGCTGGCGTTCGCCTGGCGGAGCAAACGGCAGGCGATCGCAAACCGGGCGGAAGGTTTAATAGTACGGCCCTGAGGCACAGTCTGGACGCGCGGGTGGGCATTCAACACATCCACCTGCCTCGTGTATCTCTGCATGAGGCACAATGTGGACGGGGCTTTAGGAAAACTGCCAAGATGCCACCTCCTAGCGGGTCAGGAGCTGGCCATGTGCCTACGTCTAAATGGTACCTCTACCCTACTCATGCTGTATAACACAATACAGCATCGCAGACAAGTATTTGAATGTTCCTGTGCTGTGAATGATGAGTATCCATGATAATCCCCAATTATACCCCAGTAATCCTCTACCCTACTCAGTGGCATCTCGCCCTGAAAAATTTATTCATGTCGAGTTGACATCAAAAATTTATCTAGTGAACATGGTGAAACATGTAGGGCAAAGTCATCATCATACAAATAGATAGGACATTGAGTTATACTTAGATAATTAATTAATAAGGTAGAGAGAGTGGGTGATAGGACAGAACCCTGAGGAACACCACTATTGATAGGCTTTGGAGAAGAACAATGACCGTGTACTACAGTTATAACATTACAGTAATTTTCTTTCATTTTTCTTCTACTTTTTAATCGATCAGGGGTGGGGACAGCCTTGCCTCCACCTCAGCAGGAAACACGACCCTGGAGAGCTGCGTAGAGGACACTTCACCGCCTCGCGTTGAAATGTACGTTCAGTGGTAGTCTTCTAATGATGTTTAGTAAACAATATGATAACCTATATGATATAAATATATAATATGATATATTTTGCATTTTTACTTGTATAAATCATTAATGTTGGGATGATTGCATGGTTTGAGATTAAATATCTAATGTTTCGTGCTATAGGTTTCTTGTTATTGTCATACGCAGGGCCAGGTAGAGACACCATTGGGCCCTGATGCTGTAAGTGTAAGCGATTTTGGGCCCCTAAAAATCCACAAGCGAGCAATGCGAGCAAAATTACCCTGGGGATTTGGGAAATGTTTTTTTATTTTGCCTCTTAGACAATTTGAAGGCATATTTTCATAGAAAAGACATTCTGAAACTGAATAACTCCAGATTGTTTTTATTTGTCTATAGAATGATCAATTTAATTATTACACACATCATGCCCGGGCGCATACCCTGGCCCCGTGTGAGGCCATGAGGATGATGATACCCTGGTGATACCAGCTCCCTCTCCTCCCAGGCCCTGGTCATGTAGATGATGTTCTCATGTCATGAGAAATACACAATATGACTGGATGCTTGTATTTAGTTTTTTTTTTAGTTTTTTTTTCTACAGGAGCAACCGGTTCAAAGGCTTGCCTGGCCTATGAAAAATAGGCCACCTGTAATATCAGGATCAAGATCATGTGTAGACATTACTGGGAAAATCAAGATCAAGATCATGGGCCTAAGTAGTGGCCTTATACTTTAAGGGAAACCCCTGTATAAACTAATGCTTAAGCATTTTCAACTCTATATGTAACTAACATGTGGTAAATTGTATTTGCAGAATTGTGACAGAAGTGGATGTGCATCAGCCATCTGACAATGATGAGGCGGAGGCGACAGAAGCTGGTGGAGCATCAAGCCAACCACCAAGTCAAACCACCAAGAAGGGGAAGAGGCAGACGGACAAGGACACACTGCACTTTCAGAACATGATAATGGAGAGGAGGACTTTGTCGAGCTCAAAGTGATACTGACGACGTTCTCAGTAAGTTTGCCGCATACCTCGTGGCACAAATAAGGAGGGATCTACCCGACATCGCAGATCAACGGAAAATCATGATCGATCTTCATACAACTCTGATAGACTACATAGAAAAAAAATGCAATAATATAATCTATAATAAATAATATGATAACATTCACATGAGGTGTGTTCATGGGGAACCTTATTTTCAATAATAAAAGCATAACTAGTTTTGATACTATCAGCATCTTTATTTATCAAACATTTCGACAGCTGAGTGTCATCTTCAGTAACCCAAAACAGATAACCAAGTTATAAAATTATAAGTATAAATAGGTAAAAATTGTAACAATTAAATTAATATGATAGTCTACGTTAATATGATAAACACACAGCTGTCGAAACATTGAATAAATAAAGATGCCAATGAAAGACATGAATTTGGTGAATGTTGTGGTCGATTGTAGGTAGATATGTGTGCATGAGGGTTTAATCCTCGTTACACGGAGGGAAAAAAAAAGAAACTGTGGACGAACTCTCACTTCACTTACATATTCACACTTCCAAAGGTTCGGGGAAGCACTAGATGGAGCCACTAGGAGGTAGAATACAGGACAATAGGAAAACTCGCTTTACCTTTAGAGAGTAAATATAACAAAACTATCTTCTTCTTATTTATATGAATCTATATGACAAACATGACATGGACACTAACCAGCAACTTGAAGAGGCGAATCGATGCCTTTGGTAATAAGTGTCTTCGCAGAATCATGGGGTACCGCTGGGGTATCGCTGGGATGATTACGTGTCAACTCAGCGATTACACCGAGGGACTGAATTGAGGCCTATTACCTGCATAGACCGTCAGCGCCAACTTCGGCTATATGGGCATGTGGCACGCTGCCCTGAAACCGATCCTACCCATCGGGTTGTATCTGTAAGAGACAATGCGGCATGAAAGAGGCCAAGGGGGCGCCCACAAAGCTAGTGGCTGGGGCAAGTTGATGTTTCCTGTCGAGACTTGCTTAGAACAAAAGAAAATAAGGAAATGACAAGAGGCCGTGAGACCTACAAGTGGTAGTTCCTGTTACTTATTACTATCTACATCAACCTTTCATCCACATCCATGAATTTATCCAGCCTACTTTTAAAGCTCCCTATTGACTCCGCGCTAACTACCTGACGACTGAGTGCATTTCAATCATATACCACCCTATTTGTGAACCAGTTTTTCCCTATTTCTTTTTTTAATTTACGCTTTTCGAGTTTGAATCTGTTACTTCTGGTTCTACCCTACTACTACTAATACACTCTACCCTCCATTTTCCGGACTATTAGGGGGTTAGCCTGGTCCGGGAACCCCAAAAGTCCGGGAGGTGTAGCCATTCACAGACTTTATCTGGTAAACAGTAAACCCGTCAGGGTGGCTCGGTTGGTAGAGCTGTGGGCTCCCGTACAGCGTCCCTGCATTCGGTCAGCGGTCAGACTTTGGAAGTTTTCCGTATCCACGGCTGGGGGGAAGAATCGCTGCGGTATTGGCCCATGGAATGATGGAGGTGATGTGGAGGGCATTGCCGAGCGTGTTGTTCCAGGTGGAGCGGCAGACCCGGTGTCTCGTGAGCAGCAGTCTGTTTACGAGGTGCAGTCCGTTCACTAACAAATACGTGTTGATCAACAAAGACGCTGGGCCGCTTGTCAGTGATGCCACACACGCTACCGTGAGTACATCTTGTCGCTTGTGACTGAATGTTCGCTAAAGCTACGTCCTTACAAGGCATTAATGCGTATTATGTGATGCGGGAAGTGATGCAGAACGGATGTGTGTTCACACAAGTGTTGACGTGATGCGCGCATTACTTCCCGCAGCACATGATGCGGGCGGGAGTTTACTGAATAATAACAGTGGCTGACTTGTACCAGAGAGAGCAAGACGGCTACTGATGCGCGCATTACGTTGCAGAAATGCCCCGCGCTAGATTTGCCTCCCACATTACTCTCGGTTTATGGAACTGTCGCCGATGGGAATTCTCGCCGAAACACCAAACTAGAACTCTCGCCGACGTGGAAATGTTAACCTAACCTGGACATTGGCACCTAACTTAACCTAACTGATCAAGCTAACGATAGTATTTCATCCCTGAATGCAGAAACATGGGTACAACCTGATTTAATGTATATATTGTGTCCTGAAATATCAAGAATTGGAACATTCGACGACGGCGGCGAGAATTCCTATCGGCGACAGTTCCAGGTACCGCTTAATGCCTGAGGCAAATCTAGCGCGGGGCATTTCTGCAACGTAATGCGCGCATCAGTAGCCGTCTGGCTCTCTCTGGTACAAGTCAGCCAATGTTATGAATTTATGATTCAGTAAACTCCCGCCCGCATCATGTGCTGCGGGAAGTAATGCGCGCATCACGTAAACACTAGTGTGGACGGTACCTGGAACTGTCGCCGATAGGAATTCTCGCCGCCGTCGTCGAGTGTTCCAATTCTTGATATTTCAGGACCCAATGTATACGTTTAATCAAGTTTTACCCGTGTTTCTGCATTCAGGGATGAAATACTATCGTTAGCTTGATCAGTTAGGTTAAGTTAGGTGCCAATGTCTAGGTTAGGTTAACATTTCCACGTCGGCGAGAGTTCTAGTTTGGTGTTTCGGCGAGAATTCCCATCGGCGACAGTTCCATAAACCGTGTGGACACACATCCGTTCTGCATCACTTCCCGCATCACATAATGCGCATCGTAATGCTTAGTGTGGACGTAGCTTTAGCGAACATTCAGTCACAAGCGACAAGATGTACTCACGGTAGCGTGTGGCAACACTGACAAGAGGTCCAGCGTCTTTGTTGATCAACACGTCTTTGTTAGTAAACGGACTGCACCTCGTAAACAGACTGCTGCTCACACGACACCGGGAGTGGCGTTGTAGGGTGGGCGAGGGAAAGCGCCCCACGGCGTATGCCCTCAATGATTGATTAATATATGGCAAAGAACATGAAGCGATCGAGTATCTTCTCGCAATCAAGCTTGGCCTGGGAACTGCCTTCTGGTTACTTCAACCTCCCTGAAGCAGAAACCATAGTGACAATTCCTCAGTGACAGACATATAGGCTTGTACCAAGAGTCATATGGCGGTCGAGCGACGACCGACGAACGACCAACGAAGAGTACCATGAGAGGGATTCTTTTTGGAACGAAGAGCAACGACAAAGGTCGGCGCGAAGACACGGGGGTACCCATGTCTTCGATTGTGACCGTCGTTGTTGCTCTTCGTTCCAAAAAATATGTCTATGTCCATGGCGACCATGTCTGGTCGCCATATGACTCTTGGTACAAGCCATATATACAAGACCTCACAGCTAGGGGTTTGCCTGGCCCCTACGTACAATGTACTCCTGGCCTGCAAGTCTGCCCTCCGGAGTGACACAATACTCGGCAAACTTGTCTCTGATGGCAGCTGCCGCTTCAGTGTGCCTGCCAGCTCCCTGTCTTGCATCAAAATCATGGAAAGAAGTACCTTCTGGTAGCGCACTCTCTGGTTCCAGGCCTTCCTTTCCCGCAGGAAGTTGTGCAAAATGCACATTGTCTGAACTATTTCGTCAATCTTTTCAGGTTGAGCAATGATTGGCTGCCGCAAGATGCGCCACCGAGTCACTAGAATGCCGAATGTGTTCTCAACCACACGTCTAGCCCGACTGAGTAGGTAGTTGAAAATAGACTTTGTGTGGTTGAGACTGCGTGCAGGATAGGGTCGCAGCATGTTGGGCTTGAGCTGATATGCTTCGTCCGCAACAAACACATAAGGCAGCTCCATTTCTTCAGCTTCAGGGAGGTTTAAGCTACCAGCTTGCAGTTCCCGGGCAAATCTTGATTGTGAGAAGATTTTCGCATCATGTTCTTTGCCATATGCCCCAACATCGACATACACGAACCGATACGTGGAGTCTGCGATGGCCATCAACACTTGTGCTGAAGTACCTCTTGTAATTAAAGTATTGGGATCCACCTAGTACTGGGTTCTGGATATGGATATGCTTCGTATCAACTGCACGTGTCAGGAAGAAAAATCATTGTTGTCATTTATGTGTTGCTTAACGTACATAAAAATATGCTTTCACACACAATATAAATTAATAACTCTTATGGTTGAAACATTACATAAAATAACTTTTAACTTTTTTCAATAAATACTAACAACTTTTTGTCAATAATACCCCTTGGGGTGACCTCACTTAAGAACATATGAAAATAAGGGAGCTACAAGAGGCCGTGAGACCTACACGAGATAGTTCCTGTTACTTAACACTACCTACATCCACCTTTCATCCCCATCCCTGAATTTATCTACCCTCCCTTTAAAGCTCTCTAATGACTCCGCACTAACTACCTGTCTACCGAGTCCATTCCAATCATTTACCACCCTATTTTAGTAAGTAGAGTAGTTTACACTCACTTGAGAGGCGTAGAATAGGGGGCGATCTGATAGAAGTTTTTAAGTGGATAAAGGGATACAATATAGGCGATGTAGGAAAAGTTCTTAAGGTTAGTAAGCAGGGTAGAACAAGAAGTAACGGATTCAAGCTGGAAAAGCATAGATTTAAAAAGGAAATTGGGAGAAACTGGTTCACAAATAGGGTGGTGAATGTTTGGAATGGACTAAGGCGTCAGGTGGTCAATGCGGAGTCTATTGGGGTCTTTAAAAGGAGTCTGGATAAATTCATGGATGGGGAAGAGAGGTGAATATAGGTAGAGTTAAGTAACAGGAACTACCTCGTGTAGGTCTCACGGCCTCTTGTAGCTTCCTTACCTTCTTATGTTCTTATTGGTGAACCGGTTTTTCCCTATTTCTTTTATAAATCGCTATATCCACGCTTTTCCAGCTTGAATCCGTTACTTCTTGTTCTACCCTGGTTAATAGCTGTAAGAACTTTTCCTACCTATCCTTTATTAAATCCCTTTCGGTTCGGTTTTTCGGTTAGATATATAATAGCCATTAGATATATCTATATGGTCGCGATGAAAAATAAAGCAAGCACGCAGTAACTAAAATAATGCATACCAAGGCACTGTGGGAAGTTCCAATGCTGCCAGAACCCTTCAGCAATCCTCCTCCACGTATCCTCGGTAGGGCGGGGCATGTATACGGGCAGCAGTGCTTCCCACACCGCCTGGCACACTTGTGGGATGATGCTGCAGACAGTGGAGCGTCCCACACAGAAGTACCTGGCGATGTCTTTCTGACTCATGCCAGCAGCCAGATACCTGCACAAAGTGACATGTATAAGTTACTTAAACAGAAATTCGTTATCAAATCATGATATTTGAACTAAAAAACCTACCAAATGGTTCAGAAAAGTCACCTAAGTACCGGAATAATAACACAAAATTAGCTTGTGCTGACTCAAAAAAGTTTCTCAAAGTATTGTTTGCTGGGATATGCTAGGAATAAACAATGCACAATCATGTCTTTTTACAGATAATTAAAAAACCCTGCTAATTCTTTACCGTGGGCTGAATACAGTACAGTAAACCCTCTCTAATTTGAACCTGTATAATTCGGACTTCGGAAAATTTAACTTGTTTCAGGCCAGTTCAAATTTTCAACAACTTTCCTTAATTTGAACAAAAGCTCGAATTACCCTGGCTTTACGAGTGAGAGTCCGACCTCTCCAAAGTTATGTGTACCGCGGCTGCCCAGCGTGACGAGATATACAAAAATTATCGTATAAATACGATGGTTTTGGTTAGTCCAAGTAAGACAATCTGTGCTGTTTTGGCATGTTTGAGTGAGTTCTTATTGTGTGGAGGGGCTAGAGGCAACCATCGGATAATTCAAACTTTCGACTAATTCGACCAAGGTCTCCCCCCAATTAGTTAGAATTAGAGATTGTTTACTGTATTTCAAAAAATTATATAATTTTGGTATTGGGCGCTATATATAGTTTACACATACGTTTGTTTTTTGAAAAGTTCAGATATTTTCTTATTGAATTCAGCACTCGTTTTTGACTGAAATCAATAGCTAATTAGCTATATTTATAATTCTGCACCAACTCCCCCCTGTTTCAAAAACTAGTTATTTCGGCTAAAAACGGTTTAGTTAGGTTTAACCAGGCTAGATTAGACATGGGGTTTGATTTATTAACAGATGATATCAAGACAAAAGTAAATGTATCAATTCTATGGCAGTGCGAAGCGTAGCGGGATGTTTGCGAGATGAGCGTGATCGCCCGCAGTTTATGGTACTGTCGTCGACCGGTATTATCGGCGAGCTACCAACCGAGAATTGCGTTGAATAATTAATTGCGCAACAGTAGTTGTCGAGCCGTCGTGTCTGCCATTTCTTTTCTTACTATCAATCAATCAATCATTGCGGGCATACGCCGGGGGGCGCGTCGCCTCGCCCACCCTACGACACCACTCCCGGGGGTCACCACGCGCGAGTTCCCATGCAGGCTCCTTTCCCATACCAAGCAGCTCTTGACAAGAAACATCAACTTGCCCCAGCCACGAGCCTTGTGGGCGCCCCCTTGGCCTCCTCCACGCCGGATTGTCTCCTACAAATACAACCCGATGGGAAGGATCGGTTTCAGGGTAGCGTGCCACATGCCCATATAGCCGAAGTTGGCGCTGACGGACTATGCAGGTAATAGGCCTCGATTCAGTCGCATGGTGCAATCGCTGATTTGACACGTAATCATCCCAGCGATACCCCATGATTCTGCGAAGACACTTATTACCAAAGGCATTGATTCGTCTCTTCAAGTCACTATTTAGTGTCCATGTCTCACAACCATAGAGTAAGACAGGGATCACAAGCGACTTGAAGATCCGGATCTTTGTCCTCCTGCACAGGTACCGACAACGCCAAATACTCCCGCTGAGCGAGTCCATAACACCGTGGGCTATGCCAATCCGCCGTAAGGCTTCTTGACGTGACCCGCCGTCATTATGGACTGCGCTACCATGGTATGTAAAACTTTCCAAGATCTCAATGTCCTCGCCACACGCATGAACAGACTGTACTGCTTCATCTAGTAAGTCTCCAAACACCTGGACCTTGGTCTTGAGCCAGGAGACCTCAAGTCCCAAAGGCTTTGCCTCCTCGTGCAGCGCCTCGAGAGCCATCACCAGGACCTCCAGCGACTCAGCAAAGATTACTGCATCATCGGCAAAAACAAGATCAGTGATCTTGGTGTTGCCGACGGATGCTCCACAATCACTTTGATCTACAACCTTGTCCAATACCCAGTCCATACAAGCGTTGAAAAGTGATGGGGCAAAGACGCACCTTTGCCTCACTCCTGTATTCACAGGAAAGAAGCTGGATACACCTACCCCACACTTCACAGCACTCTCAGTCCCAGAATACAGACCAGTTATCAAACCAATAGTCCTTGCAGGAATCCCTCGAAGTCGCAGAAGATCCCAGAGTGACTCACGATGCACTGAGTCAAACGCCTTCTTGAGATCAACATAGGCTGCAAGCATCCCCTGTCGAAACTCACGTCGGCGTTCCACCAGGACACGAAGCGCTAGGATACGGTCCGTTGTTGACTTACCAGGCGTGAACCCAGACTGCTGAGGTCTCTGATGCTTCACCAGATGACTGCGAATTCGTGTCAGCAATAGATGGGCAAGCACCTTGCCTGTTACGCTGAGCAGTGTAATACCGCGGTAATTGTTGCAGTCCTGACGGTCCCCTTTCCCTTTCCAGATAGGGACGACCAGCCCCCTTTTCCAGTCAGGAGGAATGGTACCTGATTGCCACACGGCAGTCAGGACAGCATGCAACCCGCGGATCATGGCCTCACCCCCAGCTTTGAGGAGCTCCGCACTGATATTACAAACACCAGCTGCCTTTCCACCCTTCAACTTTGCTACAGCCTCTCTGACTTCGTCAAGAGAGGGTGCGGTTTCGTCAATGGGAGGATCGGCATCCACTGCCTGTAACCCAGTGGTGTGAAGCTGCTCAGTTGGAGGGTCCACCGTGAACAAGATAAGATAAGATTTTCATCCTACCTAGACACTTTGCAAGTACCAACTACAAGGTTATTGACTATACAAAGCGCCGCCACGTCAGCACGAACTAGGCGGACTCGAACCGCTGACCGAATGCACAGGGACGCTGCACATTGCGAACTCACGTCTCTACCAACCTTGCCACCCTGACGGGCCACCGTGAACAACTGCCCAAAGTACTCAGCCCAACGAGCTTTCTTACTATTGAAGGGTTATTAATATTATTTACAGAGATTTTTCTTACTATTGAAGGATTATTATTATTATTAGTGCAATGATCTTTCTTTGTATCGGAGGCTTATATTATCATTATCTGGCTCTCTCTGGTACAAGTCAGCCAGTGATGCGCAACAGGCCAAGGTATTAATACACACTTCTGTTTCGCAAGGTACCTGGAAATGTCGCCGATAGGAATTCTCGCCGACGTTGGCAGGCGTTCCAATTTTTCACGTCGGCGAGTGTTCCAGTTTCTGGCGACAGTTCTAGTTCTTGATCTTGAGTTAGGTTATGTGGTTAGTTTATGTTGGCCCGGTGACCAATGTCTAGGTTAGGTTAGTAAACGAGCGAGGGGGGTCTTTACCTGTTCCACTGACAACTCACTGCGCGATTGTACTGTTAACAGGCCGAATGCCCCAAATGCCCATATATTCCGGGTTGCAACATTACACTTCGTAGCTACTATGCATGCATTATGTTTATGTTGCATAAAGGGTATTATTACGGTTTAGGTCATCCTAGAGCCTGACAATTCTAACCTGTCTCATAGTAAAGATCTCATTCTGAGTCTTTTGAACCCCTATTCTCATTTTGCATTTGAATAATATTGTAATGGCGATACATATACTACCGAAAATTTATGGTTATTCCAGTGCCAGAAACGGTTAAATTAGGTTAAATCAGGGTAATAATGGACGGGGACTTCGCGGTCGTTTTCAGAGACACCGACTATTTTTTCCTGGCCTACAATAGGTGTTTTTTCTAATGGAGATGGTATTATTTTGCGCAAACCCATAAAAAAAAAATCATCACCGAATTTTATGGTACAGTTTCCATTAAAAACACTACCTCCATCAGAAAAAGCACTAAAACTTGTCCTGGGAAAATTAGTCAGGGTCTTATAGGTTTTAATGAAACCTAACCTAACCTTACAGGTTTTGATGAAACCAAACCTAACCTTAAAGGTTTTAATGAAACCTAACCTAACCTTAACCACAAAGTATACCTAACCTAACCTTATAGGTTTCATTAAAACCTATAAGATTAGGTTAGGTTTCATTAAAGCCTATAAGACCCTGACAAATTTTTCCCGGACAAGTTTTGGTGCTTTTCTGATGGTGATACAGTGTTTTTAATGGAAACCGTACCATAAAATTCGGTGATGATTTTTTTCTTTATGGGTTTGCGCAAAATAAAACTATCCATTAGAAAAAGCACCTACTGTAGGCCAGGAAAAACTAGTCTGTGTCTGAAAACGACCGCGAAGTCCTTGTCCATTATAACCTAAATCAAAGTAAGTTTGGTTAGGTTAAAGGTGGAGTTTGGTTTAGTAACAGATGATATCAAGAAAAAAAGAAAATTATCAATACTAGTACGGCAGTGCGAAGCGGAGCAAGGTTTGCGGGGCGGGGCGGACACCCCAAACACGTATAAACAAATATTGGTAGATATGCAGTTTAAACCCAAACTCCCTATTGACCAATAGTACTCTCCAAACCTAAGTGGAGTCCCCTGCAAGTCAAATAACCTATAACCCGGACATTAATTACGTAACCTAACTTCGCTGGGGGGTTTTGCCCCCCCAGAGCCCAGTTGTGTTATTTTTCATTTCCGACAGCTGTTATAGGGGTTAGAAATACTCCTTATGGTGAGAACGAAACGTTCAAGATACTTAAAACAACCGATCCAGTATTGGTTTGAACTGCATTTATAACGAAATGTTGATTTCTGGTGAAATCGAGTGCCAGATTAGTTTAAAATGCACATGAAAACTATTTAAGAAAACCAAGTTTCGGCCTCATAATCGCGGGATGACCTAAACCGTAAATTTACCGCATAAAGTTAGAACATAAACAGAACATAAGGAAGCTACAAAAGGCCTCGAGACATACACATGGTAGTTCCTATGAAGTATAGATTAGGTAGTAATGCATACCTTAAGGTCAGCCCAAGGCGTTCCGCCGCACCAATGGAATCCCTGAGATGCGTGCTGTGTACCTCTATGCGAGGCCTCACCAACTCCAGCAGCTCATCGAAGGTGTCCGGAGTCATCCTGCAAAGCGAGAAAAACGTAAAAAAAACCGTACATTTTACTGACATTTAAAAAAGCGGGACAGATGCTGAAAAAGCGGGTCACCTTACCTGTAAGCTCCATGGAATGAAGCTGGATCAATTGCCTTCTCTCGTTCCATTAGCATCCGGATTTCTCCTCAAAGCGGTCTTTCAATCAATAGCTGCCGAGACCAAATCCTTCTCCGACCCCTGGCTCTGGCAGCAGCGATTCTCCGGTGGAAATCTTCATCTTCAAGTACAAGGTGCGCGAGGACAGCGGGGTGGACGGCCATCTTGCTCAGTTTGTTTTGTTTATCCCAATTCTTCAACACGTAGACGAGGTAACGTCATCGTGACGTCACGGTGACGTCACGGTGACAAGACGCACGTAGCCTACGGACAGCAAAAACGTGTAGTGTGAACCGGGCCTTAACCAGGAAAACAGAGCCTCGTCAAGAGGTAAGCAAGTGGTAGGTAGTACGTATTGTATACGGTACTCCATAGTGTAGTGGTTAGCACGCTCGGCTCACAACGAGAAATCCCGGGTTCGATCGAGACCACCGAGAGACATTGCATTGCATGAGAGAGCGCATTGACAACATTCCGCACAAAATCAGGACCCACATTCTCCACGAGTGCCCAGCAGCCTCTGAAAGAATGGTGATATAAAAGTAATTACACTTTACATAATTATCCATTGGTATCCATACTAGAGATGTCGATGAAGTGTGGGGGTAAGACCTTAGTATCGGTGATTTTTTTCTCATTCTTGAAGTGTTGTGGTGTTTGTTGCTTGATCACCCCGTTTTGTGCTTATACTTGTGAATGCTCTTGTGAAATGTCTTGGCTTTCTTGCTTGCTAATCAATGTTCTTGCTGTTTCCTTATTTTCCACATCAGTAACAACGTTTGTTTCTTCATATCTGCATCCTGTTCATCTGCTAGGAGTAAAAATGTTGCAAGTTTTTAAGCATTTGTCAGTGTGTTGTCTTGTAGAAAGTTTAAGTGTTTCCTTATGTCTTTATATTCCTCGCACTGTAATAGAAAGTGTTCTAAAGTTTCCTGCAGTCCAGTGTTACATGTCGTGCATGCTGTGTTCCCGAGGGTGTGTCTGTTCCTGTAGTTTAGTTTAGTTTCAGTGTATTGCTTCTGTATCTTATCAAAGTTGTAGTGGATTAATCATCTATCTTCTATCTATCTTCTATAATAATATAAGCGAAAGTGTGTCTGTCTGTCTGTCTGTCTGTGTGTGTGTGTGGTATAGGTTCCGCCCCCCGTGGCGCAAACACCTCAAATGGCACATTTTTGGAATCAGGTTGACCAGGGGAAGGTCATAAGCCCACTTATGAGATGATCCGATCACTTTTTTTTTTTTTCTTTTTTTTAGCAGCCTATTAGCGAGAATTGTGAAAACAAAAGTGGGTTGCGAGAATTGGGGAAGCCTTGATGTAGGGTGATGGGTAATGGGTGGGGTGATGGGTAATGGGTGTGGGGTGATGGGTGAGTGAATGGGTGGGGGGTGATGGGTGATGGGTGAGGGAATAGGTGGGGGGTGATGGGTAATGGGTGAGTGAATGGGTGTGTGGTGATGGGTAATGGGTGAGTGAATGGGTGGGGGGTGATGGGTAATGGGTGAGTGAATGGGTGGGGGGAATACATACATTTCTACATCCATGATTTCAGGAAAGTTAGAAGGGGCTATCTGGAGAGTCTGTGTCATATTATGGCTATTAATGAGCAAATTACAAAAATATCTACAAAGTGGCTACCAACAGTAGAGTCGCCATCTAGTGTTTATTTACTGAGTGTCGTACCGCAGCCGTCGTCGCCCGAAGAAAAAAACGCGTAGTGAAATTTGAAACCGTATATACTTGCAGATACAAGGCATAAACCAACGCTGAAACAGGGTAGATTATACAGTCATGATATAAACTACTGTGCATCCTCAGTGGCACATACAAATCAGTAGTAATGCTATAATTCGTAATATATGGCGCCTGGCGACATGACTGCAGGTGGGGACTTTACTGTTATCTACGGTACTAGAACTAACAAAAAATATAGATAATAATGACAGGGATTCAGATTAACGACATAAACAAGAGCGTGAACTGAGAAAGTAAACCTGTACGGGGAGCGGAGCGGGTCGAGCGCGGGGGATCCTTATGGTGTGACGTCACGGGCGATGCACCAGGCCTTATCATCTCGGTGGCCACGGTTCGATCCCCGGGCGGAGCGAAGATAGATGGGCGGTCTTTCTTAAAAACCCGAGCCCCTGTCCACCCAGCAGTGAATGGGTACCGGGTGTTAGCCGGGGGTTTGTAACCCCCCTCCCGGGGTGATGGCTTCGGCCAACACTAAGCTGCAGCGGTAGATCACTATGGCTCTGAGGAATTATCCTCTAAACAAACAAACAAACAAACAAAATTGTGTCCCTACCACTTGCTTACCTCTAAATGAGACTGCTGTGACTGTTTTCTTGGTTTAGAAGTCTCTGCACATCAGCCATCACCTTAGTCTTCTGGGGGCGCAATCAGAGACGCTTACCTCCATGGTTGTTAGCTTAATATCTGTCATCAGCTGTTTTGGCATTCACAGAGGAGATTGATGACGTCAGAGTTGTTGTTAACACGGCAACTGCCTATAGGGTGGTTTTAAGGAAGCTACGTACATAAAAATCCTCATAAATTGAGTATATATGATGTTTTCTGACTCAAGAACTGAACAGGGCAGGTATACAAACGAAATTAGGCCATATAACAAACCCAGGCGCTTGTGGTGATTTTGTTATGTGGTGATGCACCAAGAGTGGTGAGCGTGGCATCTCGACCCGGGTAGCGATGCCAGACACCACCACGCATGGCTTCGGCAGACTGCAAGTACAGTGGTGTGCCCTTTTTTTAAATTAAAGCCCGAGCCCCTGTCCACCCAGCAGTGAATGGGTACCGGGTGTAAGGTACCAGTTAGCCGGGGGTGTGGCAGGGAAAGAAGGAATGATGGAATAGCTGGAGAATACAAGGAATTGAACACAGTTGCGTGTGGCGAGGTGGGAACAGGTATTGCCGAAGCGACGGAGGTGAGGCAGGGAAAGAAGGAATGATGGAATAGCTGGAGAATACAAGGAATTAAACCACAGTTGCGTGTCTGGAGGTGTAGCATGGAAAGAATGAATGATGGAATAGCTGGAGAATACAAGGAATTGAACCACAGTTGCGTGTGTGGAGGTGTGGCAGGGAAAGAAGGAATGATGGAATAGCTGGATAATACAAGGAATTGAACCACAGTTGCGTGTGTGGAGGTGTGGCAGGGAAAGAAGGAATCATGGAATGACTTACTTTTTGAGAATTAAGTACGGACAGCTGATTTTGGTGTGGACGATAAAGTTGTAAGCACAGCTGAGAACGTGGAAGCCTTGTGATTGGCTGACACTTTTTGAGAAATACTATGTGATTAGCTGGCGAGGCTGTGACGTCATTGAATTGTCGACGGATCACATCCAGATTGTTCACCCCGCTCCTAGCGAAAGCCAGGGACGAGCTGCACCACCTGGGCAGCCCCAGAAGCCTCTTATGGATGTCATTGTGACAGACCTTAAGGCGGTTCATAGTGGCCACCTTGTATCGCGACCACAGCTAGTTGTAGTATATAGAGTAGCAGTGACTCCTGAATAACTCCATCTTCACATCTCTGCTACAGTAGGAAAATTTCCTCTGTAGAGTATTTCCCACGACAAGAAGCTTGGTGGTCTGCTTGATGATATCATCATCATCAGTCCAGTATCAAATGTCCTCAGTCCAGTATCAATGCATTTATTGGCAATAACATTGTGTTTGAATGCAATTTTAATAACTGGGAACTTAAGGAATTTGAAAATACTTTTAATACTAACATCTTCGCTTATCCAGGGACTTTTTCTTCCATTTCTATTTCGTGATAATCTTTCATAAATGACATTATCGACCCTGGATATTGTGCTATTTTTTAGAACCTTCAGTTCGCGTGGCATAAGTGGAGCAAATCCATTTCATTCCAGTAGTATCGTAATGTCAAACATAATTTTTTTTCCAGCATTATCATCGTCCAGCATGAATGCAAGGAATCCATCGTAAACTGGGATCAACCTTGTTGGTATAGAGATGAGTATAGATAATACAAAAGGGAAGCTCAATATTATAGTGTTTGCAGATGACACTGTACTACTAACAGAGAGTAAAAAAGATTTGCAAAAATTGATAAGTGAATTCAGTACTGTTTGTGTGAGGAGGAAACTGATATACCTATATAGGTTTATACATATTCATACTTTTATGACTAATGCTTAGAAAACTGGGAAACTCATGTTAACTTCAATTTTCTCGTATTGCATTGGCTCGTCAAGTAACACTTAAACCATGATGTATACCACTGCCAGAGCTGGGCAGTATTTAAATACAATTGTATTTAAATACGTATTTAAATACATTTGTGTATTTAGAAATGTATTTATAAATACATTGGTTGTCATGTATTTAAATACAGTATTTCAATACTTTTATGAGTATTTAAATACATTGTACTTAAATACATTTAATATAAAATTAAAAAAATACATTTTCAGTTGACTTTTGACTTCTAGCATCTAGCAAATAACATCTCTAACGATTTGTCTTCTTCATCTTTCCCTCCTATGCTTCACCCAGAAGGCTCCACAGCTGTTTCATCTATTTCTAAAGCTGAACTCTTTGCTCAAACCTTTGCTGAAAATTCCACTCTGGTTGATGAAGGGCCCTCCTTCTCCTCCACCCTCTGACTATATTATGCCTGTTATTAAGATCCTTCGTAATGATGTTTTCTTTGCCCTTTCTGGCCTAGATCCTCGGAAGGCTTACGGTCCTGACAGAGTCCCTCCTATTGTTCTCAAAAACTGTGCTTCTGTGCTTGCACCCTGCCTGGTCAAACTTTTCCGTCTTTGTCTATCTACTTCCACCTTTCCTTCTTGCTGGAAGTTTGCTCACATCCAACCTGTTCATATTAGAGTTAGGTAAGTTCCTCCGGTATTATTCAAGATGAACACCGAATTAACTTTGGTGTACGAAACTATTTTTTTCTGGTGAGTTTTTATGTGTTTTGGATTATTTTGCTAACCTATTCTGTCGCAAAATACTTTTTTTCTTTTACTTAGGTAAAGGTCAAGTTAGGTATAGGTATGGTTAGGTTAGATATGGTAAGGTTACGGGCTACGTGGTTGGCTCGGATAAATCCGAGCCAACCACGCCAATTTTGGAGCTTCAGCCCCCGCAAAATCGGCTGCAGTCGGCACCGACTGGATTGACTGGAGCAAGTCCTGTCGTGGAGATGTGAACGGGCTTTTAGGGGACCATAAACTAACCCTTTTTTAACTTAATAATAGAAAATAACGGTAGATAATGGGTTCTCATCATCTAAAAGAATAATTAATAAAGTACGTAAATGGAGAAAGAAAAGCTAATCAATCCGGATAAAATTTTGTTTAATCAAACCAAAACATAAGATAAGATCAAGTAGGTCAGTCCATATGCTTAATTGTTTTTGATTATAGGTGGTGAGCAAGAGTGAGTGAGAATTTATCGGTTTTAAGAATGAATGTCTCGCCCACCAGTAACAATAACTATAGCCGTATTAGCATTCATACGCAACCTACCTAACTTTATATAGTAGTATAATATTGCAAAACCCACACTAAAAAAATATAAAAGGTAGTGAATATTCTTACCATATAAATTACTTTTAACTATTTAGGTTAAAAAGCAATGTGGGAGACTCTTAGATAGGGAAGTGATATGGAAAAGGTGAGTGATAATTGGTAATGTAGGAATTTAATATACAGGTTTAATAATTCCCCATTCAAGCTTTTTAAATTTCCATAACCTTGGGCTTTTTTCTTATGAACTGTTCGTGCATCTAAACTAAAACCTGGTTTATCAAACCATACCTATTAAAAAATAAATAACTTTTTCAGCTATCATGGAATTTTTGGGTGGCAATGGAACAACGACAGGGCTGCACTTGGAAAGGGTCTTCAGAGATCGGCTTGATCCTCTAGAGGTCTAGATGTCAGTGAACAACCACCCCCTACGGTATTACCACCCCCCCTACCCTGCCATGAGATCCTGCAGCTCTGTGAGGAGATTGGGCCACAGCTTTCCAGACCCACAATAGGACTAGCAATTCCAATCCACACTCAAGTTTTTGGTTGCCCTGCACTTTTTTGCTCGTGAATAATTCCAGTGTGTTAGGTGACACTGTTGCTCTCAGTTAGATTATTTAAATTTTCCCCCATACTGCAAAAATAGCTGACAACAAAAACAGGTTTAACATCCAATTTAAGAAAATTGCATACCTGAGTCAAGTACTTATGTACTATACTCAGTTGGTATTTCAAAAAAAATCACTTTCTTATTTCATCCACTGCTATTCTAATAACTGCTCATCAGCTTCAACTATTTCAAACTTAATTATCAGCAAGAAAAGTACGTTGGATATGTCTTGTCTTTCATGATGAAATAAAATGAGGATTTACTACAGTGTTTAAATCATCATTTTGAATTTTAATATTATTAGTAGGTATATTATAGTTGTAAAGTTTTTTTGATCGAAATGTAAGCGTTTGAATTTTAGTTGTACGTACAAGGTTTTTGGAAGTACTGAATCATAACTCAGCGACTCGGAGTAACATAAAATTGAATTTAGAATATGCTATTTTTTTGTCGTAAAACCGATTCTGTATGGCCCCCACAACGACCCATGACCCCCTAGCTGTACGGGCTCTCTGCGCTTGCCAAAATCATGGGCTTACACAGAAAAAATTTAACCTTGCACCCCACCCTTACCCTCTCCTTTTCAACTTTGTGGTTACGTCACTGACAATGCCATTATGATTTCATTATATGTTAGACATTTTGAGTAATTCCTTCCAAATATCACTTCATACACGGTGGAAGAACTATTTCCCTAAGGGCCACCGGGCGCATTTTTTTTATCTACCCTAAATACCTCAAACCTAACAACTTAAAAGCTATGGGAAAGATTCGTTACAGTGACCCTCGCCATTTTCAGAACGAAACTATATTTTTCAAATTTAGAATATGCTGTTTTAAGAGAATCTGACCTTTGTTTTTCGTGACAATCACTAGATTTTTGTTTCCCCTTTCTAGACCCCCCCCCCCCCCCCCCCCCCCCCCCCCCCCCCCCCCCTTTAAAAAACTAGTGATCATATTTTTTTTTTTTCGATTTCAAAGTAAGATAAAAATGAACGAGGACTGCGCGGTCATTTTCTTAGACACTGACTAGTTTTTCTTTGCCAAAATTAGTACTTTTTCAGATATTCATATTTCCGGAACCCTTTTCTTTTGTTTTTTTTTGCCACCAAAACCTACGGGTAAGTTTCCATTGATAATAATGTATCTATTCAGAAAAAGCACTAAAATTTGGGCCAGGAAATAATAAGCAGTGTCTCAGAAAACAGAGAAGTAACGGAATTGTACGGAAACAAGTGATTCCCGCCCCGCATTCGCCAGTCGCCGAGTGATCCGCTCTGCCTAGAATATTATTATAAGAGACCCTAGCTCTGCCACCCGCCCTGCCGGGACCATTATTAACCTTAACCGAACTGAACCTAATCCCCCTCGGCCCCCCTGGCGGGAATTATTAAAACTCACCCGAACCTTAACCTAACCTTAGTTAGGGGTTAGGGGCTATATAATTTCTACAATATGTATATAAGTTTTGAGGTTATCCGGAAGTTAAATTAAAACTGCGCAGCATACTAAAAAAAAAAAAAAATACGGGAAAACAAGTAGTAACGGCGGTAGCAACCGCGCAGTTCTCGTCCATTATAACCCAAAAACTCTCGACAAACTGTGAGGGGGGGGGGGGGGGGGGGGGGGTGCGCAGAACCTCCTGCTAGTTAACTAACCTAACCTGGGCATTGATCACGTAACCTAACCTCAGTGGGAGGTTTTCGCCCCTTCCCAGATCCCCCTTGAGTTATTTTTTAATTTCGGTAAATTTCTAGTGTTTGCCCATACTCTCCCACTTCCCCCAAAACATTTTTGGGGACCTGTGGGAATGGGGGTTTTCGGGAGGGAAAAAAATTATGCGTCGGAAACACGTAATTTAAGAGTCGTGTAGGGGGGGGGGCCCAAAATTCCCTAGATCTAGGGTAATTTCCTTATATCTAGAGAAATTTGCATAACCAAAATTAACATAACGTAACCAAATTTAACCTAACCTAGTGGGGGCTTGACCCACCGATAACTAACCTAAGCTAAAACCCAACCAAATATAATTAATCTAACCAAAATTAACTTTAAACCTAGCCTAACCAATCTAAACCTAACCTCCTAGGCGAGGGTTTGGGAGGGGGTTCTCGGGCATTTGGTCATCATTCTGTAAGGATCGTCAGGTTCACACGTCTCTGGACTCAGAAGAACCAATACATTTTCCCTAGATCTAGGGAATTTTTTTTAACACTTCTAACTCAAAAAAAATATGTGGTTGCAAAAGCATAATTTTTTTACCACAAGGGCCAAATATTTCCCCCTTCCCCCAGGTCCCCAAGCCTGATTTGTGAGAGGGGGGAGTATGGGCAAACACTAGAATAATACCTTAATTTACGACGGCTGTTGTAGGTGTTATAATTACTCCTTCTGATAAGAAACGAAACGTTCAGTAAAACCACTACCGATCGTGTATGGTTTTTTAAAATGCACATATAAACCGGTTTATGGAACTGTCGCCGGGTAGAAACTCTCGCCGAAACGCCAACCGAAAAACTCTCGCCGACAGGGGAACACTCGCCGACGTGGAATTTTCGGCGACAGTTTTCCACTTGGGAAGGGACCGTTCACTAACCTAACCTTGATATTGATAACTAGCCAACATAACCTAGCCACATAACCCAACTCAAGATCAAGAACTAGAATTGTCGCCAGAAATAGGGAACACACGCCGAATGAAAAATTGGAACATCCGCCGACGTCGGCGAGGGAAATCCTATCGGCGACAGTTCCAGGTACCAAATAGCCTACCTTCACATCGTTTTGCAGACCTATAAATAACAGTGAAGGTTTTAAAAAAACTTTAAATCCAGGGGGTCCTTTCTTAAAAACCGAGCCCCTGTGCAACCTAGCAGTTAATGGGTAACCGGGTGTTAGCCGGGGGTTTGTGACCCCCCTCCCGGGGGTGGTGGGTTCGGCCAACACTAATGCTGCAGCGGGTAGATCACTATGGATCTGAGGCATTATCCTCTAAACAAACAAACAAACAAAACCCACTGGTCATGTTATACATACACAAATATTAGCCAAATTCTCCACTTTTTCTCCTTGACAGATAATTATAATTGATTGATTGATTTAATGCCTAAAAAGGTGAATGTGCCTGATCCTTGACAGATACGACGAAGAATCATTGCATATGTGTAGAATAACACACGGACACATCATATCAGGCTATTTTGTTGTGTTTTCAGCAAAAAAATCATTGATTTTTTTTTAATAGATTACCCCGTATCAGGTGACAGGCGTGCAAAACGAACCTTTATGATGCACAATAATGATAAATAAGCTCTTGAGACATCATTTACTACAATTATGGAGGTATCATACATGAACTTTAAATTAAATTTGTTTGTAAACAAAAGCACGTTTCAGCCCAACACGCATCATGTAAGCGTGGAGATGATTGCTGTTGCACGACACGAGACCCCTCTGGTGGCTACCAGCGGCAATGGACCTCGTAAAATTTTCTAGATGCTTACCCAAAACGTTTCCGAATACAGTTTTTGCCATCTCTCGTAAACGGTCTAGTAACTTCGACCTCGTAACAGGGTATCGCTGGTAAGTTTGCTGAATCCGGCCCCTATACTCGTGTGGTATGTGTTCTTGCGTCTGTTGGCTCAGCACTGGCCACTGCCAAAAAAAAAAAAAATTGCAGCCCGGGCCCCAAACTCGGCCCGGCAGCTAATCGTGGAAGGTTCTACTGCTTTTGCTCATACCAAAGGCATTTGCCAGCGCGCCTGCAGAGCCGAGTGGTCCGCTCTGCTCACCCCGCCTTGTGGTATTTTGGGCTGTGTCTCCCGGTGATTGATTGATTAATGCCAGAGAATACAAACCCGTAGTTTTTATTACGCACCCAAGGGTAATTTCGTCAATAAAACCCAAGTAAAAAAAACTAACCCCAAAGTCACTGAAATGTCTTTATATTATCCAATAAATGGGATGAAAAGTCTGTCTTGCTTGGTCTTCATTTTCTTTACCTTCACCACCCGATGCGACGTACTCGTCGCGTCAAAATATTTTTTTTTTTAAAGGGACCAATTACGTGACGAAGTCCACTCTTCACCTAAGAGGAATTTTTGACAAATCTGGCCCATAATTGTCCTCGGGCATCACAACTGCCCCCTCAGGAACCTTACCAATCCCTACCACTCGGAGCACAACGAACCCCCTAATGCAAGGGTATTTGGGACATCAGCTTGGCGGTACGCCAGTTCCCTCCGACCCCTCTTTAACCTTGGAAGAATCCATCCCCCAACAAGGAGAGCCCTGAGGCCTCTCCAGAAGGTCAATGGCCCCCAAACCCCCCAGAGAGCCCGTGAGGACCTTACCTCCCCAGGAGGGTCCCGACCAAGGAAGCTAGAGTACAAGGAAATCCGACTCCACAGTAAAGTTTGAAACCCGTACGGTGCTGCCATCTATGTCGAACACAGGGTGTCTCTCTAGCTTCCTTGGTGGCGATGGTGGGGGTACTTGCCCTCGCCGCAACCCAAAACCCTTGTGTGCCTCAAAAAAATATTCATATTTCTTGGCTTTTACTCATCTCTTACACAAAATAGGCCTATTTGTTTTCATCAGTGAATCAGGCAGTGATTGTTCACACAAACAACATACCATTCATAACTCAAATAGGGTAAAAAATAAAGTCATGGGCTGACTATCACAGGAGTAGGCGAATTTTTAGGTTTTCAAATGCATTGAAATGTTTTACTCCTACCCGATATTACCAAGTACCAGATGAATTTATGAAAGCTGAGCCTACCATCCCTGTTCATAATACATTGCGCATATCATGAGCATAAAAAAATTACAGGAAGACAACACTAATATTAAGATAATTGAAGGAAAGTAAAAGAGTGTATAAACAGTTTTTCTTGCTTATTTTGCTTCAACTCGCTGTAACTCCATCAGTTTTGGTCGCATTCAATTTTCAAGCACTGTTTCAAAATCCTTATACTTTTCCGCTTCCTGTGGTATGTAGCACGTACCAATAAGGAAAAGGGTAGGTGGTCAAAATGGCTAAGAATGTTAAACTGTTTCAAACTGGTACCGTGACGGGTGGAGCCTCTGATAGCTCTCCCGAGAACAGTCTCTCCTGTATGCTCACCCGTCACTGTGCCAGTTTGCAGTAGTAGTTTAACTTTCTTAGCCATTTTGACTACCTACTCTTTTCCTTATTGGTACGTGCTACATACCACAGGAAGCGGAAACGTATAAGGATTTTGAAACTGTTTTTGAAAATTAATGCGACCAAAAACTGATGGAGTTACAGCGAGTTGAAGCAAAATAAGCAAGAAAAACTGTTTATACACTCTTTTACTTTCCTTCAATTATCTTAATATTAGTGTTGTCTTCCTGTAATTTTTTATGCTCATGATATGCAGGGAATGTATTATGAACACGATGGTAGGCTCAGCTTTCATAAATATCATCTGGTAGCTTGGTAATATCGGGTAGGAGTACAACATTTCAATGCACTGAAAACCTAAAAATTCGCCTACTCCTGTGATAGTCAGTCATGACTTTATTTTTTACCCTATTGAGTTATGAATGGTATGTTGTTGTTGAACAATCACTGCCTGATTCACTGATGCAAACAAAATAGGCCTATCTTGTGTAAGAGATGAGTAAAGCCAAGAAATATGAATATTTTTTTGAGGCAACACAAGGGTTTTGGGTTGCGGCGAGGCAAGTACCACCACCATCGCCACCAAGGAAGCTAGAGAGACACCCTGTGTTCGACATAGATGGCAGCACCGTACGGGTTTCAAACTTTACTGTGGAGTCGGATTTCCTTGTACTCTAGCTTCCTTGGTCCTGACCCTAATATCCCCTCAGAGAGCCCTGAGGACTCCCTAGAAGGTCATGACCCCCATATTCCCCCCAGAAAACTCTGAGGCCTCCCCAGAAGGCCATAACTCCCATATCCACCCAGAGAGTGGTCTTGAGGTCTCTACCTCCTGAGGTCACATCTCCCATATCCAATTGACTTTAGGCTCTGCTATAGCCACCGTCGCATCCCCCATATCCAATTGACTTTGCGGCTCTACCATAGCCACCGTCACATTCCCCATATCCAATTGACTTTGCGACTGTGCCATAGTCACTGTCACATCCCCCATATCCAATTGACTTTGCGGCTCTGCCATAGCCACCGTCACATTCCCCATATCCAATTGACTTTGCAACTGTGCCATAGTCACTGTCACATCCCCCATATCCAATTGACTTTAGGCTCTGCCATAGTCACCGTCACATCCCCCATATCCAATTGACTTTGCGGCTCTGCCATAGCCACCGTCACATTCCCCATATCCAATTGACTTTGCGGCTCTGCTATTGCCACCGTCACATCCCCCCATCCACCCATTAATCTCTTCACCCTCCCACCCACCCAATTCTTACCCTCCTTAAGTGACACCCCCATCCCCCCATGAATCCATGCCCCCTGAAGTGACACCCCCTTCCGCCCATGAATACACACCCCAATTCTCCTGAAGTGACACCCCCTTCCGCCCATTAATCCACCCACCCCTGAAGTCACACTCCCATCCCCCCATGAATCCACACCCACCTGAAGTGATACGCCAAACCCCCATGAATCCACCCCCACCTCCCATCAATCCACCCCCACCCCCCATCAATCTACACTCCCATGCCCCCATGAACCACACCAACCTGAAGTGACACTCAATCCCCCCATGAATCAACACCCCCACTCAAGTGATACCCCTATCCCGCAATGACTCCCATCCCCACTCAAGTGATACCCCTATGCCCCCATGAATCCACACCTCATGAAGTGATACCTCCATCCCCCCATTAATCAACCCTCCTTAAGTGATACCCCCATCCCCCTTTAATCCACACCCCTACCCTCTGAAGTCACACCCCCATCCCCTCGTGAATCCACATCCCTGTAGTGACACCCCAATCCCCCCATGAATCCTCAACCTCTGAAGCTACACCCCCATCCCCCCATGAATCCACACCCCCATCCCCTTAATTTTCATTTACCTTATATCTAATATACTATAGGAGTAGCCGTGTGTGTGTGTGTCTCTCTGTCTGTCTGTCTGTTTTGGGTAGCCGAAATTGTAAATTCAATTTTGATGAGAGTAGGCTCAAAAAATCGCAAATAAATCGTAGGTGGTAAGCGGCTTGGTCCCATGTCGATTGAATAATTTTGAAGTGGGGTTTTGGGCTAAAAACACTTTAGGAGTATTATATTACAGGAAAAACTCTGCGGTAACGTCTTGCCGCATTCCACAAACTCAGTAGACTCATGGACGTTTGTGTGCGTGTGTGAGTGTGTGCGTTGGAATCACACGGAACACAAAGGGTTGGAATCACACGGAACGTGGTATACCCCGAGGCACTTTGACCAGTGACCAACGACAGCAACAACATGATTGGAGTTTGCAATCACATGTTGTCTAATATATACTACTACTACAAACATCAATACATGGGTCCGAAGGGCCCACAAGCACTTGTCAACTACTATATAAACGGTCATATTCTATTATATACATAAGCAGTAATATTCTACTTATTCTTCATATTTTATTATTCTATATCTCTATATTCTATATCTCTTATTCTTCATATTCTACAATACAAGCGATCCCTTCTTCTTAAATATTCCTTTTTATTCTTAATTCCCTACATTCCAAGGCTCGTCTTTGTCCTTTCCTCTTTTTTTACCCTGTTGTCTGGCTTCTCTTTCCCTTTTCTTTCGTCTCCCTGTCAGTCTCCTTCCATAGTTGTCCTTCCAAACCATATTAACTAGGCGAACTAGCGCTGTTATAAGATCCTTGACAGAAACTGGAAGCAGGGTATTTTACTTTTACCTTTACGCGTCATCCTTTCTCCAGCTCATCGACTTGGGAGAGCCAGCATACAGCAGCAAAAGTGGAAAAGGCTGCCTGCCACAGGAAAAAGCCTGTGGACAAGATTCGTCTTCCTGCGGCCTGCGAGGGGAATGTGTGAACGGCCTGAAGGAGCCTCGATGCCAGTGTGAGCCTGGCTGGATGGGACCAAAGTGCGCCACAACCACCACACCAATGGCGCTCAGACAGTCGTCCTTCACGAAGGTGACCTTGTCTCGCGTGCCAGATCCATACCAGGTCACATTACAAGTGCGACTTAGACTACGGGGAAGACACGATGGTCTACTCATGCAGCTGGCCACCAAACAAGATTATGTGTCAATGAAATTAAGGGTAAGTGGAATTTCAATACCACATTCATTGATGTTAAATATGCGGTTTCATATAGTACATGAAAGTTGGCTTTACAGTCAGCTACAAAACAATTGGAAGTGTGGAGAGTTGCAGATGAAATACATGCACCTCCAATCTTTGTAACGTTTCAGCTTCGCGGCGGAGTGGCCTGCGTGACTCTGACTGCAGAGGAGGCAGTGCGGGAAGTGCGCTTGGAGAGTTTTCCATTGGTCGACGGACAATGGCACACTCTGCACGTAGGTCGCCATGGTCATAATCTCGCTATTGGAGTGGACGACTGTGATGGCTGCAAGCCGAACGAGACGTTAGCGTCCCTGCACAACGGTACTCACCATGGAGAGTTGCAGGACCTCCTCATGCCGCCTCCCACACCCCTCAAAGTGGACAGGAAAGACGGGGTGCTCCTTGGCGGCATTCCAGAGTTCATCAGCTTGAGTTTGGTAGCCGTGCACGACGACCTGACCGACAGTAAGAAAACACTCAATACCCGCTGCATTAGTTGTATCTTAATGTATTCCTTACAGACACAAAATAAACCGATTAGCTAGATGTAAACAGATTCAACATAAATTATGTGCAGGCTGTGTGGATGATGTGCGGGTGTCCGGCAAGGCCTTGCCGCTGCCTCCTGCCCTCAACCACACTTGGTGGGGCCGCGTCACCACCCTGCAGGGGCTGGAGGCTGGCTGCCCCGCGACAGACGCCTGCTTCAACACCACTTGCTTTCCTCCTCTTACATGCCACAACACCTGGAGACAGGCCACCTGCAGGTAAAGTATTATGTATATATTCATCATATATTGAGTTTGAATATACTTTGCCGCGAGACTTTTAAAGTATGTTTTGGGTAATACTACGCTAGTGATGTATATTGAATATTTTTCCATGTGTGCAATCAACATAATGATAAATCGGAGTTGCAACGTTGTTTTATTTTAAAATCAAACTATGGCAGACGTTTGAAGCTCGTAAGTTGATATTTCTCTCCGTCCGTATACTGTTACTGCCTCCACTGGGTCGCCGCTGATGAGACCACCACACGCCATGAAGAGGCCACAGAGGTTGACAGTTTCATTAAGGCTGATTCACAC
>JACEEZ010015115.1:45000-48433 GCA_016584305.1 Chionoecetes opilio
AAATCATGAAATGCAACCAGGTAAATTTATTGCGAGGGTAATTAGATAAGTAACCTATATATTTTTACCAATCCCCTTGCAAACATTTTTCCTATGCCCATTGCTAAGAGGATATTTTCATGTAAAGTTTGGCGTCCTGTGACAGCTGTTTCTTTGCTATACTGTGTGGCTGCACTAGTTGGCAGAAATGTCTGAGGTTGTGGATGAGACAGGCCTCGGGGATTTTTTTTTTCTTCTCTCTCTCTCTCTCTCTCTCTCTCTCTCCTCTCTCTCTCTCTCTCTCTCTCTCTCTCTCTCTCTCTCTCTCCTCTCTCTTCTCTCCTCTCTCTCCTCTCTCTCTCTCTCGCTCGCCTCGCTCGCTCGCTCGCTCTCTCTCTCTCTCTCTCTCCTCTCTCTTTTCTCTCTCTCTCTCTCTTCTCTCTCTCTCTCTCTCTCTCTCTCTCTCTCTCTCTCTCTCTCTCTCTCTCTCTCTCTCTCTCTCTCTCTCTCTCTCTCTCTCTCTCGGGTCACCACATTCATCGTCAACCGAGCAATAGGGTGAAAATTTGTATAAATTATCTGAGAGAAAGATCCAGAACATAATTATAGATTAGGCTGTCTCGAGCTGCAAACCCTTGGGTGTCCCGGAGCAGTGGTTCAACAAGCAATGGTATAGAAAAATTACACATCGCCGCCATACATATGTAAGCAATTTTATCAACATATAGTTCAAATAATAAGTTGAATCTTGAGTTTCTACAGTGCATAAAATAATTATTTCATTGATTGACATTTGAGTCTGAATCCCCGTCTTTATTTTCGAAGCTCTTCGAGGAAAAACCTGCAGCACTTCCCCGGCAGGGGGCTCGAATTGGCGGCGCTGTGGCGCTGTGCCATCCAAGGAGTATCAGAGCTTGAAGTCACAGCGGCGTGTGCAAGCCCTACAACCCTGGCAAGGTAAGGGAGGGTCAGGAGTAGGAAGGGATTTAGGCATTTGACATGATTCCATGCACTCAAAGGGAGGAGACATGTGAGGAATCGTTGTAGGGAGAGGCATGAACATGGGAGGAGGGGGGGAGGCAAAGATGGAGGAGGGCGGAATGGCTGTTCCATTCACTGTGCGTCACCACGATTGCCATCATCGACATCATTCTGTGGATGACTATTAGAAGTTGCGAGAGAGTGCATACTGCCATTTTTTTTCTGTCCTCATCATTTCCCAATTTTTTGCAATTATATCTTACGTGCTCCCACTAATCTTGTGTTCTAGTTGTTTTAAGAAAGCTCATTGGTTTTTTTTCTATATACCGAAAAACATAGTGCATTGCAAGACTGTGCGGTGGTATTTTATTTTGTTACGGGAGATTGACCGCTATCATCAAGGTTGTGTTCACCTAAACTACAGATACCCGCAACCATCAATATCACTAACTATCATTGTCTTTACATGGTTCATCATTCCAAATTTCATGAGTGAATCATGCTTCATTTACCTATGCTTCATATTCACACCTTGTAGCTATTTTGCTTCATCAGGCCTCCCTAAATCTACAATAAGTATTACTAGAATGTGCATATTCATGATGGTATGAATTCCTTATTTGAAAATGTACATTGACAATGCTTTTAATGTTGTAAAGGACGAGTAGGTAATAGTGTAAAACAAACAAAATATAACAAATTAAGAATTAATGTGTCCCAGAGGTCTCGTTGAGTTTTCCAAGCAGTTGATAGGAGTGCTGTTATCTTTCGCTAGTTATGCTAGTTTATTTTAGCTTCCGTCCATACCAGAACCCGAGCCTCACCTGAAGTGTCTATAGATAATAGTATCTAGCTATAGTTTGCGATCGTATTCATGCTGCTGTGTGACAGTGAAGGCAATCTAGAGTGATGTTACCGGCTGTGGAGATTAATGAACTATGTTTGATTAGGCATTATTGTCAATTAAGATGTATACTGGAGGACGTATAGGTTTGCAAGTAATGTAAGCTATAAGTGTAGAATGCTAAGGGTTCAGTAGTATTTTGAGGAGGAGGATGGAGCTTAGATTGAGTGTTCAAGCATAGCTCTTCAATAAAATGGTGTGTAGCTAAATATTGTAGCGTCTGTGCACAGCTACTCAGTTGTCATGGGGAAAGAAATTCAGGCGTTAATGGACGATTGGAGGAATAGGTTGGCGAGACCCAGCGGCGCCGCCAGGAAATTTGACAGGAGTAGAATCCTGTGCCCCCACACTGGTCATGGCCCCTGAACTCCGCTTGCTTAGTGCCTCCCCCCCATTGATAGATACCTAGCTATGCCACTGCTAACAAAGTAATCCAGTCCTTTAACAACCCACAAACTGCGTAGCAAAACAAATATATAAATTATATCCTACCCACATTCCTCTGCGACTGTCAACCCACAAACTACGTAGCAAGAAAAATATATAAATGATATCCTACCCACAATCCTCTGCGACTCTGTTAATGAGTTCGAAGCACTAAGGAACCCTATCAATATAAGCTTTAAAAAAATACTACAAAACTATACCGACACTATTACTAACTCACATTTACTATTATTTAAGACTTCGATAACGTTATAGGTCAGTAATTATTGGTCAAAGGTCAATAAGTAAGGGTGTGGGAAGGAAATAATGAAAGATTTAGTGTTTCGAAGCAGTGTTGAGCTGCTTGAGTAATCCGGTACGAGCGACAGTCGAGGGCGCGGCTGGGATCAGGCAGGGTGTGTGTGCAGGCAGCAGGGAGGAGGAAGACGTGTGGGCAGGCAGCCAGGCAGGTTTTAGTGTTTCAATGCAGTGTTAAGTCCCTTGAGTATTCCGATACGAGCGATAGTCGAGAGGGAGCAGGCGTGGGGGCAGGACGAGTGTCTGTCCAGGCAGAACATTTTATTGGCCACCCAAGCAGATATGGGTCACCAGGTGTAATGAAAATTCAACAAATTTCTTTTTAATGGCCATGCCATGGCCACCCCACACTAGATCTGTGTCCAACCTTGGCTACCCCAGGCACAATATTCTAGCGACGCAAATGTGAGTGGGAGAGGGAGGTAGGGAATGAGAGCTTACGTGTGATTTGAGGTTGTTTACTCCTTCCTGCAAAGTAATGGCTGTTACCTCGTTATCTTTCTACCTTATATGACGTCAGATCAGCTATAACCAGTGGCTTAACTACGAAGGGGGATTAGGGGTTATACTGCAGTTTAATGCATTACAAGGCAGGTAGCTATAACCATCCTCAACTTGTAGATCTGACAATTTGCAGCATTTCTAACCCCTACAAAACCCGTCGGAAATTAAAAATAACACATGTGGGGAGCGAAACACCCAATTTGTGTCAGGAGAGTATTGGTCAATAGGGAGTATTGTACTAAACTGCAGTTTTACCCGGGAGGGCAGTGCCCCCCCATGAAATCCGGAACTCCTCAGGCGCCGCCCCACTGGCCTGGCGCG
>JACEEZ010015115.1:49587-61219 GCA_016584305.1 Chionoecetes opilio
CAACCTCGTAGCCCACTCACACCCTCACACCCCCACAACACTCAAATTATTAAATATCTTATAACTCTCTAACAACACCTCATAACAACTCACAACCCATTTTAAACACATCACAACCCACTCACAACACCTGCCACCTTAACTATCACTCCCTACCACATGCACAACCACACTCCACCACAACCCATTACAACTCCCACTTCCACACCACTCCTAACACCAGCCTTCTATACCACTACCACAACCATAACCACACCTCTCTTTATCCTTCCACAATATTCCATTCACTTCCTCTACCCCCTACCACACTATAACCGCGCCCCAATATTTCCCACCACTATCACAACCATAACCACACCTACTTCTTATCTTTCCTCAATATTATCCCCAACACACTATAACCATCCCCCTCCTTTCCCCCACCACACTATAACCACACCCCAATATCTCCCCCCACCACACTATAACCACACCCTAATATCTCTCCCCCACCACACTATAACCCCCATCCTCTACCCCCTACTACACTATAACCACCCACCCGCACCCACAACCGTTCTACATAATTTACTCATCTCCCAGCAACTCATTCCAAAGGAACCCTCATTGTTTCCAACATGAGGTTGAACAGGTCAGTCGTTCTGTCAAGCCACCATTTCACACTCATTCTTATACATCTCGTATGGTATTTGTCCGGATCTGTTGCCTTTCCGTTCTACTTTCTTACACACATCTCTACTGATCCGGTCTACATTTCTTCATCATCCTAACTTTTTAATGTTACACGTTCTGCTTCTACGTCAAGAACTTTATCCACACACTGATGTCTTCCCAAACCATTTTCATTGATTGATTTTATTGCATATGTCTCACACTTACCCACTTACAATTACCCAAAAAATAAGATTCAGTGGTTCATCGCCAGGAATCGTCTCCCCTCTCATAAATATATATAATCTTACGTCCACTTTCTATTCCACTCTCTATAAGTATGGGATCATACTCTTTTCACACTCCCCTTTCGCATTTCTTATCTTTCGATTAGTCAACCGCTGCTGTTTCACATATGCTGTCCATGTATTCTGATATTCACCTTTCGTTTCTTCACTTGCATGTCATATTTTCCTTTTAGGCCTTTTTATCCTCCCTAATATCCTCATTCCAGCAGTTTATTCATTCTCTCTTATCATTCATTTTGACAGATCCTGCTTTACAGACTCCAGCACCCCTCAGAGCAGTCTTTCATTCAGCTCATCTACATCCTGTACACTTACCTGCGCCACATTTTCTGACTCAAATATACATTGAATCTTTCCCACTATGCATTGCAACCTTAATTTGTTCTTATTCATCTTTGTTTTTTTATCACCTTTTACTTCACTTTATACGGTCCACCACACTCAAATGTGATCAGACAATAATATCATCGTGTTTCCATATCCGAGCAATACTTACATGCATTTTCAGTTATGTACACATTACAGACTGTTCTGGTTCCATGCATTCCGCGTCCCACGTCTCTTTGTCACAGTTTGTCAAGCTCTCTAAATCTATTTAATATACAAAGTCACTGATTCTTATTTTAGCAGATTTTTTTATATATTATGGTAAAATTGATGGAGGATGAGTTTGGGGAGTGAGTGGTTCTATTATACAGGATATACATAATGTATATCACATTCCTAATCTATCAGAAGTATCATATATTGTTTATCAAAACTGACACTAACCTGATACTTATTATGACAAGATACATTTCTTTCTCTTTTCATTTGCAAGTTTGTTTTTTCCAGTGGTTAATTATATATAATTATCTAATTTTTAATAAAGCAAATCAATTTTATCAAATAAATAAATTAATTAATAATCAATGTTCTTTCTGTTTTCTTGTTTTCCACATTAGTAACAAAGTTTGTTTCTTCATATCTGCATGCTGTTCATCTGATAGTAGTAAAAATGTTGCAAGTTTCTCATAATTTGTCAATGTGTTGTCTTGTAGAAAGTTTAAGTTTTTCCTGATGTATTTATATGTCTCGCACTGTAATAGGAAGTGTTCTAAACTTTGTGTTGTAGATTTTTGTGTAGACTTTGTTGTAGATTTATTGTTGTTTTAGTTTTTTTTAGACAAGATCACAAGTTTTAGTGTCAGAAAGTCATGTATTTGTACGTAGTTTGTGTATATTTGCGACTAAGTATACATGTCTAACTTTCCAGGCAGATGAGTATATTCCAGCAAGCAACTGCTATAGATGAATTGGCAACACAGCAGTGGATAAAAAGATGAGCCATCGAAGAGGAGGGGCAATATGGACCCAGACATGCTGACAACGCTTATAGAGTGTCCTGCCACCATCAACTTATCTGGCAGGTGTGTGGGATACTATTTATTATAATATAGCAACCCAAACTTTAGGGTGATAGAGGCAGTTATATAATCCCCCCCTCCCCTTTATCCCTACCCTTATCCCCCTACTTTACCCTTTTCCTATCCTTATCTTCCTCCCTCAATCAGCTAAATCATTACATACCTTCTCAGTAATTTGAGCAATTCGATAGATTAGTTTGCAAAAAAATCATTAATGAGTTCACTCATTAATTCCCATACTTTAAGCAACATACTGTCCCTCGATGCACAACACAGTTCCCCCTAATTCTAAACCACCCTATTATTGTGCAGATCGTTCACTGCTACATCTCATAACAGTATTTTAAGCAAGTGTTCTACTTCATATATTTTTCATACACGGTATTATATTTCTGTGGTGTGTAGTTGGGTTGGAAGACTGGACATCAGTTTCTATACCAACATGGTCTTTAAAATTCTTCCGTGCCTCAGTTTTCTTTACATTATGTCATTCTCTACCCATACCTTCAAGCTAGTCCCCTGAGCCCAAAAACCTGGTGTGCAGGATTTTGAGCTCAGGGGACTAGCTTGAAGGTATGGGTAGAGAATGACAATGTAAAGAAAACTGGGGCACGGAAGAATTTTAAAGACCATGTTGGTATAGAAACTTAATTGAAAGGTAGTCTGTAGGAGATAGTCTATGCTTTAAGGGTAATTATTTCAGTTACTTGTTAGGGTAGCTTGAGCACTATTTGGTTATATGAGTTTCTTTTAATAAAGTAATATATATTTGTGTACATGTTAACTTGTTTTATTAATAGTAGGATAAGGCCGCTGCAAAACCCCAATGCTAATAATGTTGACCATTCATTAAAAATTGTTGTGAATAACTTATTTACTTAATGTTTTTCTTGTAATCTTGTTTTTCTTATAACTAGTATAAAGTTCTCAGGCAATGAAGCTAAATAGTAGACAGAATTTTCCAAGACAAGGATTTAGGTGGGTAAAATGTGTGGGGTGGATTATTCTCTCGCTCTCTCTCCAGCGTTAAGTTGTTGTGTCTACATCAGTGGTTCTCAGTCTTAGTCACATTCCTTTCCTTCCGATCCCATGCAGGCTTCATCAGTTCCTTCCTCATTCTAGATTGTCAAAATGCTGTTTTCCACCATGTGGGCAGGGCTTGAATGAGTTCAGTTTTGAGTCACAAGTGACCGTAGTAAGTGCATCGTATTTTATGGCAATTGCATAGCATCGTTTGTGACAAAAATCAAACTAATTTCACTCGATAATCTGAACCAATTTTATTGAAGTGAATATAAATTACAATCAAATAATTACAATCAAATCATAATTTTTATACTTTGAAATTACAATCAAACAATTATTTTACAAGTAAGGATTAAAGACAGCAGCCATCTCATCACACATCCATAGCACATAACACATTCCTAACTTTTTTTTCGCCCACAGGGTTGCAAGATGGCAGCGGCTCGCCGCCCATAACATGCTGTGACCATCAGTTGGCGGCGCTGCATCGGTCACCCTCACACACCGTGTGGCAGGCAAAACAGACTTCTGCACTGGCTGTCGCTGATGAAAAATATCTCCTTCCCGGTGATCTCAACATGTTTTGTAAGATACCATTGTCTCTTTTGAAAAGTTTTTAACCCGGGGACTGCGGGAGCTGTGAATTTTTTAATGCCCACAGTGCGGCAATGTGAGTGAAACAGTGACCATTACAGAATAGGATGAAAATCACATCAACGTCAAGGTAGTATAAATCAACATCCAGCAATATATCTATTTTTAACCCAAACGTATGGGGTTGTGTTGCGGTTGTTAGTTGAAATATCTGGCATGAATGGCGCGAAACCGCTGGCGAGAGACTGCTGAGGTGGGATCAGGCTGCCACTCCTTGGGATTTTTCCCAAGATTTTGAGGGGATTATTCGTATTTATTTCTCCAGTAGTTTATTTCAAGGTAAGCATAGGTACCGTTGTACCGTAACTTGAGATAAACTACTGGAGAAATACTTTAATATTATTATAATCCCTCTATAAGTCCCAAGATAGACAAAAAATATCCCAACGCCAGGACCTAAATTCCAAGAGGAAAAAACCCAAGGCGTGGTATATCTCTGCGTACAGCGTAGTTAGGCAGATGGTGGGTGGTGCGTGTTATCGAGGCCTGACATCAAGGCGTATATGTGACACAGTTTGTAGACTTATACGAATGTTGGCGCGGTTTTTGTATGTAATTGAAAATTGCGCTTCCGGAAGGCTTGCCGCAGTCGCTCGAGCAGCAGAGGCCTTCCGGAAGGCTTGCCGCAGCCCACGGGGTTTAAACCCTTTAGATATGTGTAGGTCGAAAATACTTCGAAGAGTCTCCGGAACAAAACCGTAAATGCAAGTGAAGTTAATGAAAAAAAAAAAAAACTTAATGATTTTATTAATCTAAAAACTCATACAGATCACATTACAGACTTCACTTTCTTTTCCCCCACAGGGTTGCAAGGGTGGCAGCTCGCCGCCCACGTACATGCGGTGACCACCAGTTGGCGGCGCTGCCACTGTTGAACAAAATCTGTTCCTGGTGTTTGTTCAATATTCTTTGTATGATACATTGCTTCTGTAGAAAAAGATTTTGAAATTAATAAAAAAAACTAGTATGTACTGTTATTTTTTTTCCGGTTTTGTTCCGGAGACTCTTAGAGGTATTTTCGACTTGTAAGACTCATTATGGTGCACACAAAATACTTACATAACCGGGCGAAAATCAGTACAGCTATTTTCATTATATCTTGTTTTTCACGTGTACCCATGAGGCTCATGCCGACCCCCTCTGTCCTCCGATGCACTCGCCGTCAAAGGTACTGTTGATGGACGGCAATGTGGGTTGACCGGCCACTCGACGATAAATGAAAGGTGTGCACCCGGTGGGAACTTTAACTTGGGACGCCGCTATACTACTACTTCTCTGCTCACTACTTCCAGGCACTAACCACTCAGCCTCAGTGTTGGTAATGCTGAAAAAAATTAGATAATTAACCACTGGAAAAAAAAAACTTGCATATGAAAAGAGAAAGAAATGTATCTTGTCATATTTAATAAGTTATCAGGTTGGTGTCAGTTTTGATAAACAATATATGATACTTCTGATAGATTAGGAATGTGATATAAATTATGTATATCCTGTATAATAGAACCACTCATTCCCCAAACTCACCCTCCATCAATTTAACCATAATATATAAAAAATCTGCTAATATAAGAATCAGTGACTTTGTATATTAAATAGATTTAGAGAGCTTGACAAACTGTGACAAAGACACGTGGGACGCGGAATGCATGGAACCAGAACAGTCTATAATGTGTACATAACTGAAAATGCATGTAAGTATTGCTCGGATATGGAAACACGATGATATTATTGTCTGATCACATTTGAGTCTGTGGTGGACCGTATAAAGTGAAGTAAAAGATGATAAAAAAACATGTCTGATCACATTTGAGTCTGTGATGGACCGTATAAAGTGAAGTAAAAGGTGATAAAAAAACAAAGATGAATAAGAACAAATTAAGGTTGCAATGCATAGTGGGAAAGATTCAATGTATATTTGAGTCAGATGATGTGACGCAGGTAAGTGTACAGGATGTAGATGAGCTGAATGAAAGACTGCTCTGAGGGGTGCTGGAGTCTGTAAAGCAGGATCTGTCAAAATGAATGATAAGAGAGAATGAATAAACTGCTGGAATGAGGATATTAGGGAGGATAAAATGGCCTAAAAGGAAAATATGACATGCAAGTGAAGAAACGAAAGGTGAATATCAGAATACATGGACAGCATATGTGAAACAGCAGCGGTTGACTAATCGAAAGATAAGAAATGCGAAAGGGGAGTGTGAAAAGAGTATGATCCAATACTTAAAGAGAGTGGAATAGAAAGTGGGCGTAAGATTATATATATTTATGAGAGGGGAGACGATTCCTGGCGATGAACCACTGAATCTTATTTTTTGGGTAATTGTAAGTGGGTAAGTGTGAGACATATGCAAAAAAATCAATCAATGAAAAAGGTTTGGGAAGACATCAGATGTGTGGATAAAGTTCTTGACGTAGAAGCAGAACATTAAAAAGTTAGGATGATGAAGAAATGTAGACCGGATCAGTAGAGATGTGTGTAAGAAAGTAGAACGGAAAGGCAACAGATCCGGACAAATACCATACGAGATGTATAAGAATGAGTGTGAAATGGTGGCTTGATAGAACGACTGACCTGACCTGTTCAACTTGTTGGAAAAAATGAGGGTNGTGACGCAGGTAAGTGTACAGATGTAGATGAGCTGAATGAAAGACTGCTCTGAGGGGTGCTGGAGTCTGTAAAGCAGGATCTGTCAAAATGAATGATAAGAGAGAATGAATAAAACTGCTGGAATGAGGATATTAGGGAGGATAAAATGGCCTAAAAGGAAAATATGACATGCAAGTGAAGAAACGAAAGGTGAATATCAGAATACATGGACAGCATATGTGAAACAGCAGCGGTTGACTAATCGAAAGATAAGAAATGCGAAAGGGGATGTGTGAAAAGAGTATGATCCAATACTTAAAGAGAGTGGAATAGAAAGTGGGCGTAAGATTATATATATTTTATGAGAGGGGAGACGATTCTGGCGATGAACCACTGAATCTTATTTTTTGGGTAATTGTAAGTGGGTAAGTGTGAGACATATGCAAAAAAATCAATCAATGAAAAAGGTTTGGGAAGACATCAGATGTGTGGATAAAGTTCTTGACGTAGAAGCAGAACATTAAAAAGTTAGGATGATGAAGAAATGTAGACCGGATCAGTAGAGATGTGTGTAAGAAAGTAGAACGGAAAGGCAACAGATCCGGACAAATACCATACGAGATGTATAAGAATGAGTGTGAAATGGTGGCTTGATAGAACGACTGACCTGTTCAACCTCATGTTGGAAAAAATGAGGGTTCCTTTGGAATGAGTTGCTGGGAGATGAGGAAATTATGTAGAACGGTTGTGGGTGCGGGTGGGTGGTTATTGTGTGGTAGGGGGGTAGAGGATGGGGGTTATAGTGTGGTGGGGGAGAGATATTGGGGTGTGGTTATAGTGTGGTGGGGGAGATATTGGGGTGTGGTTATAGTGTGGTGGGGGAAAGGAGGGGGATGGTTATAGTGTGTTGGGGATAATATTGAGGAAAGATAAGAGGTAGGTGTGGTTATGGTTGTGATAGTGGTGGGAAATATTGGGGCGCAGTTATAGTGTGGTAGGGGGTAGAGGAAGTGAATTAAATATTGTGGAAGGATAGAGAGAGGTGTGGTTATGGTTGTGGTTGTGGTAGTGGTGGGGGGATAGAAGGCTGGTGTTAGGCGTAGTGTGGAAGTGGGAGTTGTAATGGGTTGTGGTGGAGTGTGGTTGTGCATGTGGTAGGGAGTGATAGTTAAGGTGGCAAGTGTTGTGAGTGGGTTGTGAGTTGTTATGAGGTGTTGTTAGTGAGTTATAAGATATTATTAATAATTATGAGGTGTTGAGTGGGTTGTGAGGGTGTTGAGTGGGCTACGAGGTGTGGTTAGTTATAAGGTATTAATAATCCTGAGGTGTTGTTAGTGGGTTGTGAGGGTGTTGTGAGTGGGTTATGGTGTTGTTAGAGAGTTATGGTATTATTAATAATTATGAGGTGTTGTGAGTGGGTTGTGAGGTTGTTGTGAGTGGGTTGTGAGGGTGTTTGAGTGGGTTATGAGGTGTTGTTAGTTATAAGATATTAATAATTATGAGATGTTGTTAGTGGGTTATGAGGGTGTTGTTAGTGGGTTATGAGGTGTTGTTAGAGAGTTATAAGATATCAATAATCATGAGGTGTTGTTAGTGGGTTGTGAGGTTGTTGTGAGGATCTTAGAGACCGTTACGAACGTTCGAACATCCGCCCCCTGCAAAACGAAAAAGTGCTGTGATCGTACTTTGCTGTGCGCAATCTAAACAGCGCGGAAAATTAAATCATCATATGCTTATTATCATAAGGACTTTTCTTGGGAGCAAAATAAAACTTCTTAAATCACGTGGTTTCGACAGTGGTGGATCTAGGGGGTGGATCCAGTGGCGTAGCTAGGTATCTATCAATGGGCGGCACCTGGGGGGGGGGGGGGGTAGCTGTGTATGGGGGAGCACTATGGCAAGTGCAGCTCAGGGGCATTCTGATGCCACATAGAAGGGCATTAGGGCATATCGTCAGTCACAGGTCCAAGCAGATTCCGGCAGCCATGGCCAGTGGGGCGGCGCCTGAGGAGTTCCGGATTCTCATGGGGGGGCACTTGCCCTCCCGGGTAAAACTGCAGTTTAGTACAATACTCCCTATTGACCAATACTCTCCTGACACAAATTGGGTGTTTCGCTCCCCACATGTGTTATTTTTTATTTCCGACGGGTTTGTAGGGGTTAGAAATGCTGCAAATTGTCAGATCTACAAGTTGAGGATGGTTATAGCTACCTGCCTTGTAATGCATTAAACTGCAGTATAACCCCTAATCCCCCTTCGTAGTTAAGCCACTGGTTATAGCTGATCTGACGTCATATAAGGTAGAAAGATAACGAGGTAACAGCCATTACTTTGCAGGAAGGAGTAAACAACCTCAAATCACACGTAAGCTCTCATTCCCTACCTCCCTCTCCCACTCACATTTGCGTCGCTAGAATATTGTGCCTGGGGTAGCCAAGGTTGGACACAGATCTAGTGTGGGGTGGCCATGGCATGGCCATTAAAAAAGAAATTTGTTGAATTTCATTACACCTGGTGACCCATATCTGCTTGGGTGGCCAATAAAATGTTCTGCCTGGACAGACACTCGTCCTGCCCCCCACGCCTGCTCCTCTCGACTATCGCTCGTATCGGAATACTCAAGGGACTTAACACTGCATTGAAACACTAAAACCTGCACTGGCTGCCTGCCCACACGTCTTCCTCCTCCTGCTGCCTGCACACACACACCTGCCTGATCCAGCCGCGCCCTCGACTGTCGCTCGTACCGGATTACTCAAGCAGCTCAACACTGCTTCGAACACTAAATCTTTCATTATTCCTCCCACACCCTTACTTATTGACCTTTGACCAATAATTACTGACCTATAACGTTATCGAAGTCTTAAATAATAGTAAATGTGAGTTAGTAATAGTGTCGGTATAGTTTTGTAGTATTTTTTAAAGCTTATATTGATAGGTTCCTTAGTGCTTCGAACTCATTAACAGAGTCGCAGAGGATTGTGGGTAGGATATCATTTATATATTTTTCTAGCTACGTAGTTTGTGGGTTGACAGTCGCAGAGGAATGTGGGTAGGATATAATTTATGTATTTGTTTTGCTACGCAGTTTGTGGGTTGTTAAAGGACTGGATTACTTTGTTAGCAGTGGCATAGCTAGGTATCTATCAATGGGGGGGAGGCACTAAGCAAGCGGAGTTCAGGGGCCATGACCAGTGTGGGGGCACAGGATTCTACTCCTGTCAAATTTCCGGGGGCGCCGCTGGGTCTCGCCAACCTATTCCTCCAATCGTCCATTAACGCCTGAATTTCTTTCCCCATGACAACTGAGTAGCTGTGCACAGACGCTACAATATTTAGCTACACACCATTTTATTGAAGAGCTATGCTTGAACACTCATTCTAAGCTCCATCCTCCTCCTCAAAATACTACTGAACCCTTAGCATTCTACACTTATAGCTTACATTACTTGCAAACCTATACGTCCTCCAGTATACATCTTAATTGACAATAATGCCTAATCAAACATAGTTCATTAATCTCCACAGCCGGTAACATCACTCTAGATTGCCTTCACTGTCACACAGCAGCATGAATACGATCGCAAACTATAGCTAGATACTATTATCTATAGACACTTCAGGTGAGGCTCGGGTTCTGGTATGGACGGAAGCTAAAATAAACTAGCATAACTAGCGAAAGATAACAGCACTCCTATCAACTGCTTGGAAAACTCAACGAGACCTCTGGGACACATTAATTCTTAATTTGTTATATTTTGTTTGTTTTACACTATTACCTACTCGTCCTTTACAACATTAAAAGCATTGTCAATGTACAGTTTCAAACAAGGAATTCATACCATCATGAATATGCACATTCTAGTAATACTTATTGTAGATTTAGGGAGGCCTGATGAAGCAAAATAGCTACAAGGTGTGAATACGAAGCATAGGTAAATGAAGCATGATTCACTCATGTAATTTGGAATGATGAACCATGTAAAGACAATGATAGTTAGTGATATTGATGGTTGCGGGTATCTGTAGTTTAGGTGAACACAACCTTGATGATAGCGGTCAATCTCCCGTAACAAAGATAAAATACCACCGCACAGTCTTGCAATGCACTATGTTTTTCGGTATATAGAAAAAAACCCAATGAGCTTTCTTAAAACAACTAGAACACAAGGTTAGTGGGAGCACGTAAGATATAATTGCAAAAAATTGGGAAATGATGAGGACAGAAAAAAAAATGGCAGTATGCACTCTCTCGCAACTTCTAATAGTCATCCCACGAATGATGTCGATGATGGCAATCATGGTGACGCACGGTGAGTGGAAAAGCCATTCCGCCCTCCATCTTTGCCTCCCCCCCTCCTCCCATGTTCATGCCTCTCCCTACAACGATTCCTCACATGTCTCCTCCCTTTGAGTGCATGGAATCATGTCAAATGCCTAAATCCCTTCCTACTCCTGACCCTCCCTTACCTTGCCAGGGTTGTAGGGCTTGCACACGCCGCTGTGACTTCAAGCTCTGATACTCCTTGGATGGCACAGCGCCACAGCGCCGCCAATTCGAGCCCCCTGCCGGGGAAGTGCTGCAGGTTTTTCCTCGAAGAGCTTCGAAAATAAAGACGGGGATTCAGACTCAAATGTCAATCAATGAAATAATTATTTTATGCACTGTAGAAACTCAAGATTCAACTTATTATTTGAACTATATGTTGATAAAATTGCTTACATATGTATGGCGGCGATGTGTAATTTTTCTATACCATTGCTTGTTGAACCACTGCTCCGGGACACCCAAGGGTTGCAGCTCGAGACAGCCTAATCTATAATTATGTTCTGGATCTTTCTCTCAGATAATTTATACCAATTTTCACCCTATTGCTCGGTTGACGATGAATGTGGGGGGGGGGGAGGGGTGAGAGGGGGAGAGAGAGAGAGAGAGAGAGAAGAGAGAGAGAGAGAGAGAGAGAGAAGAGAGAGAGGAGAAGAGAGAGAAGAGAGA
>JACEEZ010015115.1:71781-87084 GCA_016584305.1 Chionoecetes opilio
TGAATGGGTGGGGGGAATACATACATTTCTACATCCATGATTTCTGGAAAGTTAGAAGGGGCTATCTGGAGAGTGGGCCAAACACTTCGGCCCACCAATAGCCCTCCGCAGGAGCCAGCCAAAAAGTCCGCCCGGAGGGCGGCTTTGCGGCTAGTACACAATAAAAGCTAAACGTGTTCCATTCTGTAATAATTTAGCTGTATCATTTTTAAGTAACGTTTTGTAGGTTTCCTCTTGCCCTTCACTTTAAAAGTTTCTTCTCCATGAAAAAAAAGCTTTCGAACATAAACACGCAACGCATATCTCAGTTCAGATAAGAATGGAACACGACTAAACTATCATTCTTCGGTCTCTTCAGATACAAAGTCATCACCTAGGATCGTGGATGACAGGGAGCCAGACGGTGAAACATCTCCCTCGTAAGCATAAGCTCGTAGGTCGTCTTGGGCAAGTAGAGGCGCGGAGGAGGAGGTGCTCTTCCTGATAAGGGTTCCCTGTTGCTTAGGTGTCTCTCGCCCTCCTCCATCAACTCCCTTTGTTGTACTGGATACCGAACACTCTACAGCAAAACAAGATGCTGGCAGTGCTGCGGTCGTGCTACATAGATCTGTTGAGAAAACTGTGTGTTGTCTGTCCAGCCTTTGGTGCAAAGCCAGATCGCTTGTGGTGCCACACACTGTTATGATGGAACATCTGGTTAGACTTCTAGTACTACTGGACTTTGTAATGCTGTCTCCATGGCGTGTGATTGTAGTGGGCGGCAAGGCGAGGCTCACTTCAACCCAGCCAGGACTCCCATCTACCGATTGGGAGAGGGCGAGAGGGGTGAGGATGTGTCTCGTGCCTGGAAAGCAATACAATAAACATCAAGAAACCAAACTCGAAATCTGAAAGTGGGTTGATGGGCAACATATGGGTAGACTTAGGCCACTTTACGATGAAGGAAAGATTAGCGCCAGGCGGGACTCGAATTAAGAAGAACATAAGAAAATAAGGAAGCTACACGAGGCTGCGAGACCTACACGTGGTAGTTCCTGTAATTCGGGACACCGATCTCACTACTCGACCACCACCTCCCTACATATACTGATATACTAAACAAGTTCGTATACTGCACAAAAGTATTCAACACACTTATCTAGAACAGGTGTAACATGATGGCTATTTCAGCACAAGTGAATGAAGCCCATGACGACGCTCACCGGCCTGCGTCTGGGAAAGGTCCGTCACGGCCTCGATGGTTACAGGAGCCTCCAACGCCTGGCTTCCCTTGGCCAAGTCCCCCGAGCACAGCGGCGACGCCCTGGCGCCACGCGAGCGGTGGTGGCGCAGCTTGAGCACCACACCAATCACCACTGCAGGGGAGACGCTCATCAGTAAAGATATTAGTAGACATTAGTAAAGTAAAGACATTAGTCATTATAAGTCAGTATAATTATTAGTCATTAGAAAAGGCATTAATAAAGATATTAGTAAAGACATCACCACTGGGGATACGCTCATTATAGTCTTCTTTTTTTTTACGAGGCGAAAATTCCATTCTATCTTAAGGTCTCATGCTTAAAATTATGCTTAGGTTAACTGATAATATGCTTAACTAGTATGATAAAATACAGCTGGAATTTAGAAGAAGCATAGTATTCCTTTCTCCTGGCATCAAATATCAGTCAGTAAGCAGCATGGGGGTCAGGATTTTTCGCCTCGTAAAAAAAACAAGAGTATAGTCTGACGATGGACATTACGTTATGTCTTGATTTCAACTTTTATTCCATCAATACCTGCTATGATACGCCCTTGTCTAATTTTTATTGCAACTGCCTTTCTCCAGCTGTTTATTTTTACTGGTAATAACTGGATGAACAGTGAATAAAATGTAATGGACCCATTTACTCTACTTGAGGTAACGATAGATTTGAAATCTTCAAGACCCATATAGTTGGGCAGTGATGTTGATTTTTCTATGTGAACAGTATTTTTTATAATACAACCAATTTAAGTACATGAAAATTCATACGCTCTAAAACGACTGGCGCAATGTTGTAACGACAACAACTTACAGGCTACAAAGTAAAACACAGCTGTGAAGCGGCCGCTCCTATGTACCACCTACCACACCAACTTGCATTACCCCTACTACCGCAAGATGACCAGTAATCCTCCTTCAAATGATGTGGTAGGTATTCACTGTGTTTGTGAATATATAAGTTGTAGTTTATAAGGAAGAAGTGGATAGACAGAGATAATTGGCCGGTGACACCAGGCAAGTGATTACTTTTGGGATCGGCATTCCTTATAGGGAGCTTAAATGAACCTGCAATGACATGTACAGATAGACAGATAGACGAACTCATAGAGGAACAGGTAGAATGAGAAATATGGCTTTCTTTCCCCATATAAATGTAATGAGGCGGAATCTGATGCTCTCTAATTCCTCCTAAGAGAGCAGATTCGAGAAAGAGCTACCCCCTCACTCACCCGCGACCAGCGGGCAGGGCTCGCCCTTCTACACGCCTCACCACTAGAGAAACCCCACCCGTCACACTCTCCCGGTTAACCCTACCCCTTACACAACTCCTGCCAGGTCACAAGGTTAACACCAAATTCCTTTTAAACCTACTTTACTAACACAAACCAAAAATGACACCTCTCCAAAAACCACAGTACTACAAAAACCCATACACGTTCTACAACCACTCCTCTTCACTTCTTCTCCTCTCGGTTTACCCACCACAACACCACTGCACAATAGGCACTCACTGACCTAAGGGCTTACACTACTCCACAACACCACTGCACACTAGGCCACACTGACCCAATGGCTTACACCACTACACACCACTGCACACTATGCCACACTGACCCAATGGCTTACACCACCACACACCACTGCACATTAGGCCACACTGACCCAATGGCTTACACCACTGCACACTGACCCAAGGGCTTACACCACTACACAACACTGCACACTAGGCCATACTGACCCAATGGCTTACACCACCACCCACCACTGCACATTAGGCCACACTGACCCAATGGCTTACACCACTACACACAGCACCCGCCACTCCACCACACGGGCAACGTGAGGCAGCCACTACACACACACACCAGCCACTTCACCACACGGGCACCGAGAGGCAGCCACTACACACAGCACCCGCCACTACACCACACGGGCACAGTGAGGCAGCCACTACACACACACAAGCCACTTCACCACACGGGCACCGTGAGGCAGCCACTACACACAGCACCCGCCACTCCACCACACGGGCACCGTGAGGCAGCCACTACACACAGCACCCGCCACGGCTCGCTTCTCTCTCCGCCCGCCGGCCCGCACCCACACACATACCAGGCCACGCTGCACAGTCCCACAAAGCAAACGAGGCAGCCAGGGATCCTTCAAAGGGCGTTGTGGAGAATTCAAAAGACCCGGCAGCCCAGCTGCCAGGCCCAGCGGCAGTCCTCCTTCCTTCCTCCTCCACGGTTCGCCTCTCTCTCCCCGGCACACAAAGGATCCCGCGTGTGTCCACCCCGCACATACACTCTCCCGCCAACCCTTTCCCGCCCACATCGCCCACATCCGGGTCTCTCTCACCGCGAAGTTTAAACAGTAATTTGCATTTCTTGCATAAGCAAAACATACACCCTAACACCAGCCTCCCACAACACAAACTCCACTCAGATAAGTTGGTTTCATTATTTGGTTAATATTCCGCACTAGTGGGAGAGGTGCAGCCCATGTCCAGGTAAGGTTAGTAAAGGTTGTAGTGGTGACGAAGTGGTGAGTGGGGTGACGAAGGGTGTATGTTTTGCTAATGTCTGGTGTCATGGGCCACTTATCCCAGTCTATCCACTTCTTCCCTATAAATAGAACTTATATATTCACACACACAGTGAATACCTACCACATCACTTGAAGGAGGATTACTGGTCATCTTGCGGTAGTAGGGGTAATACAAGTTGGTAAGGCTAGTTAGGTTAGTAAAATATAGCTATTATTTACAAAGTTAGGTTAGGTTAGTAATTATTTTTTGGGAGTGTCTCGCTAGGAGGTTATTAGTGAGGTTAGGTTATAGAGAGGTTAGATTAGTAATATTAAACATATTGTATTTTTGAGGTCCAGGGGTTCGTTTAGGAGGGGAGAGGGTTGAAGGGGGCATTTCTCCCCCACTTTATAATTACATTTTAGAGGTATCTAATGGGATCTGTGAAGGTCTGGAGGAAAAAAGCACTCTAATAAGGGCAGGAAAGGACTCTAGAATTTTACCTAACTCATTGCGTGTTGTATACATAACATGAAAAACCCCCAGCCTGTCTCATCCCTACCTCAAAAGCCTGGCATAGTGCATACCACTCCCGCAACTTATCACAGCTCAGCTAAAGCCCTACAATTACATATCATTTGTAAGTTACTTATCCATGCACAAGTACATGCATTAATAATACATGAAAATGGTCTTCACGGCAATAGTATGAATTTTCCTTCATCAAGATCTCACGCCTTGCAGACATCCACCACTGTTTCCTCTTTTTCTTGTCCTTAGGCATAGTTATGAACACTTTTTCTGGAGTTTTGATGGTGGTGTTTTTGCACATTGGCACAAAACAAACATAATATGTTCTTTTTGTCTGGGACATGCTGAATGGATAGGTACTGACGGTCTGCTGAGCCAAAACAAGCTGATCAGTTGGACGAGATCCGAGACTCAGTAAGTAAACTACGTCACAACCAATCACAGTGCGTTCCGCCGTGTTGTGATATTTTGGGCCAAAAAAAGCCATATATTTAATTAATGGTGCATTTCTCAGCAAAAGGAATATGAGTACAGTGATATGTAGCCTATATTGCATCCAAAGCTTCATAATATTCCGTGTTTTAGGTGTGAGTAAACTATTCCATTGTACGTGTGTGCGTGTGCGTGTGCGTGTGCGTGTACGTGTGCGTGTGCGTGTGTGTGTGCGTGTGTGTGTTTCTTTGTTGCCAGTGTGATATACCAAATATTTCCATGCAAAAAATCCATTACGTTTGCCTTACAACTACTACAAATATAAACAAAAGCAGTGAAAACCAAATCACACTATCTTTTGACTCACCCACAAAAAACATGGAAAGGGTGAGAGCAGCTATGGCTACGGGGGCCTTCAGCGGGTGGGTGTCAGAAGGTAGCCTCAACCATTGACAATAGTGGCCGGTGTGCGCTGGGCCACAGGTGCATTGTAGCTGGTTGAGGTTGTAGCACGTGCCCATGAAGGCAGGGCCGGAACAAACACTCATCCACATCCTGGCAATCACGACCCACCTGCTGTTGTCCTGGACCGCAGCTGTCACGGAATAGGGAAAATAGGGAAAAACTGGCTCACAAATAGGGTGGTAAATGATTGGAATGGACTCAGTCGTCAAGTGGTGAGTGCGGACCCGGACGAAATGGGCCGCCGATACAAATGGGCCGCCCGTATGTATAATCAAGCATAAAGGACGGGAGGGGGGGCGCGAGGGCGGCTATCGCCGCCCTCGCGGCGATCGCGGGAGGTGGGGGAGGGGGAGGAAGGCCTCAGTATATAAAGCGCGATTATTAACTTGGTCGTCATAATCATTTTGATCTTGAACAAATAATCATGGCTGCTCTCGAAAATGCACGTGAATCAACCCGGCGATGTACCAGCTAACTGCATAAGATATACGCAACTTGTGCGCCCACGGCAAGAAGGCATGGAGTGCGATATCTGCGGTCTCTGGTTCAGGTTCGGCTTCTGGTTCTGGTACTGCCTCGTCTGCCTCTGGTTCAGGTTCAGCCTCTGGTTCAGGTTCGGCCTCTGCTTCTGGTGCTGGGGCTGCACAAACGGCGCACTGCCAGTCCATCCCACCGAGTTGGCAGGCGGCTCTATAGGCAGCACGAGAAATCCCGGTGTCGCAAGTACGATGCTGCCATCGACCGCAGATATCGCACTCCATGCCTTCTTGCCGTGGGCGCACAAGTTGCGTACATCTTATGCAGTTAGCTGGTACATCGCCGGATTGATTCAAGTGATTTTCGAGAGCAGCCATGATTATTTGTTCAATATCAAAATGATTATGACGACCAAGTTAATAATCGCGCTTTATATACTGAGGCCTTCCTCCCCCTCCCACCACCTCCCGTGATCGCCGCGAGGGCGGCGTCGCGCACCCCCTCCCGTCCTTTATGCTTGATTATACGGGCGGCCCATTTGTATCGGCGGCCCATTTCGTCCGACACCGTGAGTGCGGAGTCATAAGGGAGCTTTAAAAGGAGGCTGGATAAATTCATGGATGGGGATGAAAGGTGGATGTAGGTAGTGTTAAGGAACAGGAACTACCACGTGTAGGTCTCGCGACCTCTTGTAGCTTCCTTATTTTCTTATATTCTTAAATAACATTATTCACTTTGATCGCTTCCCTGGAGCTACTTGCCACTGAGAAAAATATATCAATAATGAATATAGCAAGGAATGCATGCAGTGATGGTGCTAGTTATTTATGATATAGTGTATAAATAAACATATAACAATGAAATATAACGTGCCACGTATACTGCCTTGAATGTAGGAAAAGACGCTGCGCCAAAATCAAAAAGACTGATTTAAAAAAAAAATTGGTTATGTAGAACTTGAACAAAAGTAATTTTATATATTTATTTATATATTTTATATTCATATTTCAAATATCACGGAAAACAATTGATCTGGTATTAATATTTTTTTTATATATTTTATTTGTCTTATTTTTATCTGCCATGAAAACTTCGACGAGTAATGAAACTGTCATCCTTTGTGGCCTCTTCATGGCGTGTGGTGGTCTCATCAGCGGCGACCCAGTGGAGGCAGTAACGGTATACGGACGGAGAGAAATGTCAACTTACGAGCTTCAAACGTCTGCCATAGTTTGATTTTAAAATAAAACAACGTTGCAACTCCGATTTATCATTATGTTGATTGCACACATGGAAAAATATTCAATATACATCACTAGCGTAGTATTACCCAAAACATACTTTAAAAGTCTCGCGGCAAAGTATATTCAAACTCAATATATGATGAATATATACATAATACTTTACCTGCAGGTGGCCTGTCTCCAGGTGTTGTGGCATGTAAGAGGAGGAAGGCAAGTGGTGTTGAAGCAGGCGTCTGTCGCGGGGCAGCCAGCCTCCAGCCCCTGCAGGGTGGTGACGCGGCCCCACCAAGTGTGGTTGAGGGCAGGAGGCAGCGGCAAGGCCTTGCTGGACACCCGCACATCATCCACACAGCCTGCACATAATTTATGTTGAATCTGTTTACATCTAGCTAATCGTTTTTTTTTGTGTCTGTAAGGAATACATTAAGATACAACTAATGCAGCGGGTATTGAGTGTTTTCTTACTGTCGGTCAGGTCGTCGTGCACGGCTACCAAACTCAAGCTGATGAACTCTGGAATGCCGCCAAGGAGCACCCCGTCTTTCCTGTCCACTTTCAGGGGTGTGGGAGGCGGCATGAGGAGGTCCTGCAGCTCTCCATGGTGAGTACCGGCGTGCAGGGACGCTAACGTCTCGTTCTGCTTCCAGCCATCACAGTCGTCCACTCCAATAGCGAGATTATGACCATGGCGACCTACGTGCAGAGTGTGCCATTGTCCGTCGACCAATGGAAAACTCTCCAAGCACACTTCCCGCACTGTCTCCTCTGCAGTCAGAGTCACGCAGGCCACTCCGCCGCGAAGCTGAAACGTTACAAAGATTGGAGGTGCATGTATTTCATCTGCAACTCTCCACACTTCCAATTGTTTTGTAGCTGACTGTAAAGCCAACTTTCATGTACTATATGAAACCACATATTTAACATCAATGAATGTGGTATTGAAATTCCACTTACCCTTAATTTCATTGACACATAATCTTGTTTGGTGGCCAGCTGCATGAGTAGACCATCGTGTCTTCCCCGTAGTCTAAGTCGCACTTGTAATGTGACCTGGTATGGATCTGGCACGCGAGACAAGGTCACCTTCATGAAGGACGACTGTCTGAGCGCCATTGGTGTGGTGGTTGTGGCGCACTTTGGTCCCATCCAGCCAGGCTCACACTGGCATCGAGGCTCCTTCAGGCCGTTCACACATTCCCCTCGCAGGCCGCAGGAAGACGAATCTTGTCCACAGGCTTTATCCTGTGGCAGGCAGCCTTTTCCACTTTTGCTGCTGTATGCTGGCTCTCCCAAGTCGATGAGCTGGAGAAAGGATGACGCGTAAAGGTAAAAGTAAAATACCCTGCTTCCAGTTTCTGTCAAGGATCTTATAACAGCGCTAGTTCGCCTAGTTAATATGGTTTGGAAGGACAACTATGGAAGGAGACTGACAGGGAGACGAAAGAAAAGGGAAAGAGAAGCCAGACAACAGGGTAAAAAAAGAGGAAAGGACAAAGACGAGCCTTGGAATGTAGGGAATTAAGAATAAAAAGGAATATTTAAGAAGAAGTGATCGCTTGTATTGTAGAATATGAAGAATAAGAGATATAGAATATAGAGATATAGAATAATAAAATATGAAGAATAAGTAGAATATTACTGCTTATGTATATAATAGAATATGACCGTTTATATAGTAGTTGACAAATGCTTGTGGGCCCTTCGGACCCATGTATTGATGCTTGTAGTAGTAGTATATATTAGACAACATGTGATTGCAAACTCCAATCATGTTGTTGCTGTCGTTGGTCACTGGTCAAAGTGCCTCGGGGTATACCACGTTCCGTGTGATTCCAACCCTTTGTGTTCCGTGTGATTCCAACACACACACTCACACACGCACACAAACGTCCATGAGTCTACTGAGTTTGTGGAATGCGGCAAGACGTTACCGCAGAGTTTTTCCTGTAATATAATACTCCTAAAGTGTGTTTAGCCCAAAACCCCCCTTCAAAATTATTCAATCGACATGGGACCAAGCCGCTTACCACCTACGATTTATTTGCGATTTTTGAGCCTACTCTCATCAAAATTGAATTAACAGTTTCGGGTACCCAAAACAGACAGACAGACAGAGAGACATACACACACACGGCTACTCCTATAGTATATTAGATATAAGGTAAATGAAAATTAAGGGGATGGGGGTGTGGATTCATGGGGGGATGGGGGTGTAGCTTCAGAGGTTGAGGATTCATGGGGGATTGGGGTGTCACTACAGGGGATGTGGATTCACGAGGGGATGGGGGTGTGACTTCAGAGGGTAGGGTGTGGATTAAAGGGAGATGGGGGTATCACTTAAGGAGGGTTGATTAATGGGGGGATGGAGGTATCACTTCATGAGGTGTGGATTCATGGGGCATAGGGGTATCACTTGAGTGGGGATGTGGAGTCATTGCGGGATAGGGGTATCACTTGAGTGGGGGTGTTGATTCATGGGGGGATTGAGTGTCACTTCAGGTTGGTGTGGTTCATGGGGCATGCAAGTGTGGATTGATGGGGGTGGGGGTGGATTGATGGGAGGTGGGGGTGGATTTATGGGGTTGGGCGTATCACTTCAGGTGGGTGTGGATTCATGGGGGGATGGGAGTGTGACTTCAGGGGTGGGTGGATTAATGGGCGGAAGGGGGTGTCACTTCAGGAGAATTGGGGGGTGTATTCATGGGCGGAAGGGGGTGTCACTTCAGGGGGCGTGGATTCATGGGGGGATGGGGGTGTCACTTAAGGAGGGTGAGAATTCATGGGTGGATGGGGTGACACCTACCCATAAGGGGGTAGATTAATGGGTGGATGGGGGGATGTGACGGTGGCAATAGCAGAGCCGCAAAGTCAATTGGATATGGGGAATGTGACGGTGGCTATGGCAGAGCCGCAAAGTCAATTGGATATGGGGGATGTGACAGTGACTATGGCAGAGTCGCAAAGTCAATTGGATATAGGGAATGTGACGGTGGCTATGGCAGAGCCGCAAAGTCAATTGGATATGGGGGATGCGACGGTGGCTATGGCAGAGCCTAAAGTCAATTGGATATGGGAGATGTGACCTCAGGAGGTAGAGACCTCAAGACCACTCTCTGGGTGGATATGGGAGTTATGGCCTTCTGGGGAGGCCTCAGGGTTTTTTTGGGGAAATATGGGGGTCATGACCTTCTAGGGAGTCCTCAGGGCTCTCTGAGGGGATATTAGGGTCAGGACCCTCTTGGGAGGTAGAGGCCTCAGGGCTCTCTGGGGGGATATGGGGGCCATGACCTTCTGAAGAGACCTCAGGGCTCTCTGTGGGGATGGATTCTTCCAAGGTTAAAGAGGGGTCGGAGGGACTGGCGCTGCAGCAAGACTGATGTCCCAAATACCCTTGCATTTTGGGTTCGTTGTGCTCCGGAGTGGTAGGAGTGGTAAGGTTCCTGAGGGGGCAGTTGTGATGCCTCGAGGACCATATGGGCCAGATTGTCAAATGTCCTCTTAGGTGAAGAGTGGACTTCGTCACGTAATTGGTACCGTCAAAATATTTTGAGCCGCGACGAGTATCGTCGCATCGTGGTGAAGGTAAAGAAATGAAGACCAAGCAAAGACAGACTTTTCATCCCAGTATTGGATAATATAAAGACATTTCAGTGACTTTGTGTTAGTTTTTACTTGTTTATTGACGAAATTACCCTTGGTGCGTAATAAAAATAGTGGTTTGTATTCTCTGGTATTAAATCAATCAATCACCGGGAGACACAGACACATACCACAGGCGGGCTGGGCAGAGCGGATCACTCGGCGTCTGGCAGGCGCGCTGGCAAATGCAGGGCGGAGCGGGGCGGGCGCATTTGTTTTCGTATTTAGGTACTAATTCAATCACTTCCCTGGTTTTTGAGCTACTAACTATTATTTCCCAACCAAGTTTCAATGATTTTTCTGAAGGAGATACATTGTTGCACAGCACAGACATGGCATATTACTCCTTCGGGTATACCAACCTTACCATGACGGGACTACACGAAGGGAAAATACATGGAAGGATTCAACGTTAACCTGGGTCCCCGTGTAGCGCTGAGAACTCGTCGTGTGGTCCCGTCATGGGACGGGAAAGGCGACATTTAACAATCTGGCCCTATTATGACTCGCGGCTCCTGCTGCTCCGGGGTGGTAGGAGTGCTAAGGTTCCAGAGGGGGCAGTTGTAATGCCTCGAGGACCATATGACTCGCGGCTCCTAGTGCTTCGGGGTCGTAGGAGGACTGAGGTCTTTGCTAAGACAAGAATACCCCGAAGACGATTGGACTTTGGTGAGTGTGTCTTCAGGAACGTGTGTAGCCTGGTGCTGGCTGGGGCTGCGTGCCATAGGTGGAGGGCTATTTTGGCACTGTGTCTCTTTGGAGAAACGAGGCTCATTGTGGAAGGTATCCTTTCTGTGGAGGATTTATTCCCCCAACAAGTAGGCGAGGGTGAGTTTTAGTTAAGTTTATTTACATCTCTTACAAAAACTTATAGTAGCCTTACATAATACCTTAAGCTAAACTTACATTACATACTTATACTAATCTTATATCTATACATTTATAATAGATGAGCGGGCATCAGCCCGCTGCTGGAGTCACAAGCGACTTCCTGTGAGCGAGGCTCGTCACTTTGCTCCATGTATCACTGTGTGGTGCGTGGTGCGCTCAGCGGGGGGGAGAGGGGCACTGCGCGCCTCTACCAACAGCCGAGGAAGGTCCTCTAGTGTCCGCCGGAGCACCAGGGTTGCCCAATCCTCGTCGTCCTCTGGGCTGCCGATCTGCTGCCTCAGCTGAGCCGTGGCAGGGCAGGACAGCAGGTAGTGCCTTATTGGATGCCGGGCGAGGTGGCCACAGTGGTCACACTGCCTACTCTCAAAATCGTCCCTCAGCTCCTCCAGGGTGCGATAGCCAAGCCAGAGTCGGTGGAGCTTGACCTCTTCTGCCCTGGAAAGCTGCCGGGCGGGAAGCAGTGGGCGGTAGGCGGTGGCTTTGGCATACCAGGCCGGCTGCCGCGAAACCCTGCCAGCGGCGAGGATGAGGGCGAGGTATGCAATCCCCTAACCCAGGAGACAATTTTTGGTGTAATTTCAAATAGGTCTCCATTAACCTTTCATCGTTGTTGATGAGGCACTCATAGTACCTCACCAAGTCTTGGTGGTGGCGGATCGATATGTATCGACCCACCAAGGGCAGCCGCGTCCACCAGCTGTGCTGAGGCGCTGGGCAAGCCTCAAACAGGGTGTCCACCCCTGGGGCCTGGAACATCTCGAGCCACCACAGCCTACCATTCTTTTCAAGCCCTCGGAATGTCGATAGTATTTCGCCGTGAGGGCTGGAAAAGTCCAGATAGGCGTGGAGGGCAATCCACGCGGCCACCACCACCAGGGTCGTGGCTATCAGGGCGGAGAGGGCCCACACGTTCATGCCCCGGCTTCGGGGCGCCCTTGACCCGGCGCGGCGGTGGTCCAGCACGGCGTGGGGCACAAGGGACGCCAGCATCGTGGCCAGGACAATACACGCACACGTGAAGTAGGTTATCAGGAGAGGCATGTTGGCAGGACCTGTATGTGCGCTCTTCTATACTATAATAGGGCGCTGAGGCCCCTTATATATGCTCGCGTCAGACCTGCTCCAAGATGCCAGCCGGGAGGTTGGAGGTAGCGTTCACATACTCTGTGGTCTCATTTTGCAAGGTTAAAACCTCAGAAGGCAGCCTTATTGACAGGCTACTCTTTAACAGTTCCAAGATTAAGCACAGAGTTTGGATCACAGCCAGATTCTATCTGTGCTACTCCCTAACCTTCCATGATTTAGCACCGAACTTGGGTCACAGCCAGATCCTACCTGTGCTACTCCCTAACAGTTTCAATATTAAGCACCAAGTATTGCTTTCAGTATTGAGCTGCCATTACACGCTCAATATTATTGCTCAATATCGTCAGTCTAACGAAGGATCTCAGCAGGAAGACATCAGACATCATGACATACACTGACATGGCTTGCATCGGGATTGCAATAGCCTGCTGCACAAAAGAAAGACGCAGATGGAAGAAAGAGTGGTACAAATAAAATAACATGTGTATAGCCATGATTCTTTGTTGAAGGATATAAGTGTCAGTGAACCAGAGGATTATATATATGATATGCGAAAGAATGCGTGAGACAGATGAGAAGTAGGAGGAGGTGGACTCACTTCTCTGTTGATGGTGAGGTGTGATATACAGCCCGTGAAGGCATCAGGATGAGGTCCAGTGGTCCAGCCGAAGTCTGAGGGCCGAGGGTGGTGGTGGGCTAGGCCTCCAAGCTGCAGGGGCACGCCGCTGCTCCAGCTGTCCGTGTCCCCATCCTTGCTCCAGGCAGCCCGCGCAATGCAGTGGCGCTCGCTGCTCACTCCACGCCCCCATCCCCGCCCACACAGGTCCACCATCAGCACCACGCCCTGACCGGACGCCATACACAAGATGGATTCAGTAACGTGAAATTGAAACAAGATTCCCGTTAATTAATGACCATGTCAATACTATATAGAAACCTATTGTAATACATTTTCAGCAATGTAGTACTGAAAATGAAAACAAAAGCAAAAAGACCATAATGTAACGTGGCTTGCACTATCATAACGATGTTTTTCCGAAGACATTACCAAGTGCTTGCCTCAATCTCGTTACTGCCTATCACTAGAGTTGAATATTATTAATGTTAATTGCATTTGACACCTACGACTGTGACTGAGAAAAATGTATACAAATTTGTCAAAACCCACCCACATACAAATCTCGAGCAGATTCTTTGCACCATTTGACAAAGCGTTTAATTATAAGACGAGCACCGGGTGTTGGTGCGACCCACCTGTGTGTCGAGATGCAGGTGCAAGGTGTGCCAGGTGTCAGGCCGCAGCGAGGTGTTCACCTGTAGCTTCATCGATCCCCGGCCTCCCTCCAGGACAACCTGTGGCCGACCATCCACCAACTGCACGGCAAGCATGGGCGTGGGACCCCAGTGTGGGTAGGTGGAGGTGGAGGAGAGCGGACCAGAGTACAGGATGAGTCCACTAGGAAGTCGTGGCAGGAGACGCAGAGAGACAGTGGTGGGGAGGCAAGGTGGCAGTGGACGAACCCAGGCCCATCCAGAGCCTGAGAAGGTGCGAGCCGTCACTTTGCAGCGGGGCCCCGACGCCCGGCCCGGACACAGGCACCTGGCAGGGGTAAAACAGTGACATCCAACATTGCTTGTAATCATGTGGACATTGTGACAAATGTAGGTAGTGATGAAGGGAACACGGGCTGAGGAACGGGTACTTTATTCCTTAATTAATAGATTCACCCCAGGAGCTTCTTCAGAGGAATGTGGCTCGCAGGTTAAGCAGTCTATAGATTAATAATGTGCCGGGATTCCTAATGGTTGTCATGGGGAATACTGAATAGACAGAGAGAGGACCCAGGCGGCAGGAATGCGTACCTGTCAATATTCTCCTATACATGCATAGCAACGATGGGAGAAAAACAAATATCATTCAACATACCACTCTTACAGTACTCAAGGCATGTCATGTATCTGCTGCTTAACATGTAGCACTACCTGTTGCCGAGGTGTGTCCTGCCGCAGCGGCCACCGTTGAGGCAGGTGGAGGGCGTGCATGACTCCTCCTGCAGATGGCTGCTGCGGCGGTGACAGTCGTGGGCGCGGGTGAGGCGCGGGGTCACCAGGGACGTGCGGTTCGTGTCCACCACCTGCACATCACAACAACAACTTCACTAAAGACATAATATACTCGTTTTTCATTGCTCGTATTCACAATGCCACACCCACTATTTTTTTTCCATTACATGTTGGTATTTTCAGAATCCTTGCTGGAAAATAATCTACCCCAGAATCGACTCCAAAAATTTTACCTCAGAGGTCGAGGTCCACACAGACTTACCTGCAGCGGCAGAGCAATGGAGGCGAGGGAGGCCACGGAGGGCGGGGGCGGGGGCGCGCTGGAGGGTGCAGAGACAGTGCCCCCCACCACCACACGCAGCTTCATCACCTTTTCTAACTGTGTAAATCATTATAGATAGATAGATATGTAAATATATAAATATTTATTTATATGTTTATATATATATATATATATTATTATATATATACATATATATGTAATATATATATGATCATATTATGATATATATATATATGTTACATATATATGTAATATATATATGTATACATATATATTATATATATATATTATATATATATGATAATATATAGTATTATATATATATGTATTATATACTATATATATGTAATATATATATATATTGACTAATATATATATCTTAATATATATATGTATTTATAATATTATATATAATATA
>JACEEZ010015116.1:0-14094 GCA_016584305.1 Chionoecetes opilio
TCTACGCGTGTAGGTGTGGGTGCCAGGAAATTTCGGCCCACTTCTTTTAAAATCGGCCCCGACGCGGGCCTTATCTAACCGAAATTACTCTAAAAAACCTAACACAAACCTATCCTAAACCTATCGTAATTTAAAACCAAACCTAAACAAAACTTAAATAAAACCCTAAATTAAAACCTAGAAACTATATGTGGCGATTGGGGGAAAGAAAGCAAAAGGAACTACAAGAGGCCGTGAGACCTATACACTTGGTATTCATGTTACTTAACACTAAAAGCCTACTCTGCTCTTCACCCCCATCCTTTAAAATTGTCTAGCCTCCTTTTAAAACTCCCTATTGCCTCCGCACTAACTACCTGTCTACTGAGTCCATTCCAGTCATTTACCACCCTACTTATGAACCATTTTTTTCCTATTTCCTTTCTATATCTACGCTTTTCCAGCTTGAGTACGTTACTGCGTGTTCTAACCCTGGTTACTAGCCGTAAGAACTTTTCCTACATCGCCTTTATAATATCCCTTTAACCACTTTAAAAAACTTCTATCAGATCCCCCCCTCAGATCGGCAAACATAGTTTTTAGGTTTATGTTTAATTTATATTTAAGCTATTTTTAGGTCTAGTTTAGGTTAGGTTGGTTTAGGATAGGTTTTGTGTTAGGTTTTGTAGAGTTATTTAGGTTAAAAAAGCGCACACGGGACGATTTACGAAGTGGGCCGATTTCATCTAAAACAACGGCAGTTACGGTTGGCCGACGAAGGTGGGTGTGGCATATATCTGTGCATATATAGGGACGAGCAGGGATGCCAGGCTTGGCCTTAAAAGGCCAATTTGGCCTTTTTTAGGCAGGTTGGCCTCCACTTTTTTTCCTTGAGGCCAACCCCATTTGGCCTTTTGTGGAAGAGAAAAAATATTAAAACAAATTATTTTATATACTGTATATATATATATATATATATATATATATATATATATATTTTATATATATATATATATATTATATTATATATATATATATACATATATATATATGAGGGTCCGAAGGAAAGGAAGGAGAGAAGAAAAAATGAGGAGATGAATAAGGAAGAGAGAGGCGACGATGGTTTGGCTGATACAACATTATCCTTTTCACCAGCGGGGGAGAGCAAGGAGCCAGTGGTGATTTGCTGACCTCACTGAGGGTCCGCCCGCCGTTCGCAGGCGAGGAAGGGTTATCACATCACACCTCCGCGGATTAACTGACAAACTTGAGATAACCTCTTTCCTGTACCTAACCACCTGCAACCCCCAGCTGCACCACAAGGCTCGCCTGCCTCCTGAACACAGGACAGGAAGCAGAATCTTCTAGACTCGAGTGCGTGCAGGCTTGCGTTCGCGGTGACCTCTTACGAGACTAGTGAATTAGTGAAGAGAGCGAGACATACTTTCGTTTTCCCCTTCGTGAGTGTGGGCACCCCCCCTTGCTCCTGTGCTGCAACAAGGCTTCCCCGGGCCGTCGCCCGGGCCCGCTCCGCCGCGCCCCGATCCCGGGCCCGCTTTGCCCCCGGAGCAGGTGCAACTCTACGGTGCCACGACGTTTCTGCAAGACCCCTTTCCCTGTGGCTTTCTCGCCTGGCCCCCCTGGGACCCCGGGCATTGTGAGACACATGCGGCGGGTTATAAGGATCGCCCCGCGTTGCTCCACGGGGCGGGTTTGCAAAGTCTACGGTGCCACAACGTCCTGCAAGCACCTGCCTAGAGGGGGACAGGAGGGTGCCCCCCGGCATATGCTGGGGCTTTTACCGACCCTGGGGATGCAAGCTCCCTGTATCTCCGACGCCACGGGCACTGCCCCGTTTAATGTGAAACGAAAGTACATAAGTACATGGAGATATGCCCAACCCGGCACCCTACAGGTAGGGGTTGCTGGGGTTAGCTGTCATGCTGCGTCAGAGACCGATCGGTTAGAACCACAGTGGGTAAAGGGGTCCGCTTAAGAGGAGCTTCACCCCCCGTTGCGCCCCCTCTCCCTAGACGGGGCGAACAATATATTTTATATATATATATATATATCCCGTGGTACTCCACAGCCGATTGACGTGCACAATCTTAGCCTTGGTTCTCCTTCCTCCTCTTATTCGATAGGTCACGTCTGCGGAGGCGTTCCACCACCTCATAAGGGCCTTCCCAGGGACTCTGCAGTTTCGGTGTCTGGCCCTTCTTCTTCCGCGGTTGTACAGCCACACCTGGGCTCCTTCCTTGAAGTCCACTTGACTTGCCCTCAAAATTATAGCTGCTTTTTCATGCCCTCCTGGCAAAGACCCACCAGCTCCTCTTCTCACCTTTCTTGGCCGATGGAGAAGTTAACCACGACGACAGCCTCTTCTTGTGTTGAAGGGTCCACGAAAGTCCTCCCCACCATCACCCCGTCCTCCACTGAACGTCGACCCCCGGGTTCCACTAGTCCCAAGCTGGTGCGACAGTGCCCTTAATCTCACAGGGCAACAGCATCTCCGACTTAGGAGGTATGATGGTCGTGCGCTTGACCCTGACTGGTAGGTCCTCCTGAACCATGGCCCCTCAGCGGCGCACGCCTTCCCCTCGACCGTACAGCTGCATCGCGCAAAAGGGTCCATTCACACCTGCGTTAAAAACAGGTAGTCGAAAACCCAGGATAGAAGCATCCTCCATGTCAGCCACGTTTCCAAGGGATTCCTACCTTTCCAAAGTTCCAAACACGGGATTCCTCCTTCCCTCCAAGCTGAAGCTTGACATCCATTTGGGCCCTGAGTTCTGCACAGTGACCGGTAACTCCACACAATCGTTGAGACGTCTCTGGGAGCTGCCGATGACAGACCACGTCAGGCCGCAACAAGGTCCGTTTTGACCCCCGTGTCGACGACCACTGGGCACACCACTCTGTCAATCCCTCCTTCCACGTGCAGCTGGTCAGGTAGTCTTCTTATACACCGTTGGTTTTGGGGGCACGTACAAGGCAGGCTGGTTGTTACCCCTTAACCCCCAGCCATCCCTATTTTCCCCTCACGAGGGGTCCTCTCTTCCTTCTCCTGCTTGACTCTTTCTGACACTCCTTTTGCAGGTGTCCTTTCTCTCCACATGTCCAGCACCTAACTTCTCCTTTGGTGTTCCTTTTCACGTTTTCTTCTTGTTTTTTTCTTTCTCTTGTAGCACTCCTCCTTCTTGTGTCCCCACCTTCTCACAGTGCCAACACGGTGCCCTTGAACTTATCTCCCTCACTGATGGAGCCCCTCCGTGCCTTGAAGCCATAGCTCGAGTCGGTCCTAAAACTTGACAGGCTGGACTGCACCAAGGACTCGAACTCCAGTGCAGTGGCAAGAGCTTCCTGCAGTGTTACTGGCTTTCCTTGCTTAACTTGAATCTTCAGCTGGGGCTGTCCAGTACGTCGATGAACTGGTCGCGTAGGCAGCACCGTCAGAAGGCCAGCAGTGGCTCCCGGGTTTAGGCCTTGTGCACTACATTCTCCAGGTCCTGGGCCAGCTCCTGTAAGACTCCCCTCTCCTCCTTGTGCGGGTCCTGAACTATACTCGGAAGACCTCGTCTTGGTGCTTCGTCCCATACCTCCTCTCCAGGGCCTCCACCACTTCAGGTAGCTGTGTCTCTCTACACTGTCGACTGGGTGAGGACTTCCAAGGCCGCGCCCTTCAAACTGGTGGCCAGCTGGCCTGTGTAATGCCAGCATTATCCCCTCACATCTTCCGTAGTATATTACTCTCTAGGAAATATGCCCTAATAACCATTTAGTTATTTACTCTAAGCTAAGTAAAGCATACACACAGCGTGTAAGTGGAAAATCCCCAGCAGGGGAAAAATTACCCAGCCATGTTTTTCATTTTCTTTCTCTCTCTCTCTCCCCTCTCCTATCCTTCCCTCCCCCAGACACGCAATCCACGAGGTTAGATATGTGGGAATTTAAGTTCGCGGTTATCAATTAGTGTTAGACTCAAACTCTTTATTTTTTTCTTGATCCCCTTAGTAAATCGAATAACTCTCTTAGATTCTTAGAATACGTAAAAAGGAGAAAAATAAAGGTTTGTTTCAAGTATTGGCCTATTCGTTAGTACAGCATCACTAAACTTTAAGTCTTCCAAATATTTTTGTTATATCACTACACTATTCCTTTGAAAAACGCGTTCGTACGGTCTTTCTGGATTAAGTTTAATACCCTCCCCGTTATTGTACTTATAAATAAAAAATTTCTTAATCAAATTCAGAGAATTGTGTTATAGTTTCTCATTCGTAGGTATTTTTTGCTTCCCCAGCTAAAAAGAGTCATTCGACACTTCGTGTCTTTTTTGATGAAGCCTCTAGTGTGTATTTAAACATTCGTTTTTTCCCCGCGTTCAGCTGTTCACAAGGCAGCAGGGGCCCGCCTTGTGTAAGCACCTGGGTTTCTCCTTGTCTCATAAGCCGCGAGAGCTCATTCGTCTTCTGACTCCCTTACAGGTAAGACCTCTGGTTGTGTGTGCTACCCCTTTCCCCCCTTGTTTTTAGGATATATTTACTTCTAAAATATCTACCTGGGTGATATTTAAGTGATCGTGAAGTGAATAGAAAACCACAAATGATTGTCATAAGTGTTAGCTGTAAATAGATTCGTCTTCTGACCCCCCCTACAGGCACGCGTGTGGACTTATCAAGTGGAGCGCGTGATCCACATGGTCGCGACTCGCAAACAGTCTCATTACTCCCACACTTCCCCTCCTCTATATTCCCATGTCTAAGTTAGATGATTAGTCTGTATAGGGTTAGGGTGTAGGCCTATGAAAAAAGTCCGTGTGAAAGGTTATGCCCTTCAAAGGCTTCCCTCCCGTGATAACCATAAAAAATGCAAAAGTTTTAGGGATAATAACCTTTCTTTTTAAATAAATCAAATGAGTTAAGTAGGAATTTTTCTTGCTAAACCCCAGGTGACTTATTCTCTGCTGTGGAAATACTTATTCACTTTTTCCGAAAGAGTTTCAGACTTACTCTGTATACTAATAGTATCCCCATGACTACCGTAATCTTTATCCTTAAATCGTGTTCAAGGGGTAGACCATAGGAATACCCGCTTGGACTGGTGGCAGAATTTCCCTTCTAAATAAAAATCATTTCATCGTTATAAGTTATAATCTAACAAATATTTCTTTCAGTTCATAATTAAATCTCCATATCGAGAAGTGTTCTTATCAGAATTAATTCATTCCAACACACAGTTGTCAAGATTTAAAAAACCTGGCGCCACACCTGCACTCTGCTGGTCATCCCACCGGCTTTCACCTGCTAAGAGCACAAATTGGCACGGTAAGTTTCCCCGGGAAAACCTTACTATCAAAATCTTGAGGCCTCTTCCTAATGTAATGCCAGAATGTTGTAACATTCTTTTCTCTCTCTTCTTTCCTCCTCTCCCTTCCTCTCCCTTACCCCCTGTCTTTCCCCTTCCCCCTCTCCCTATAATGCCAGGATTACGTATAATGTTCCCGAGATACATTGTCCATACAGTGTAGTGTAATGTCTTAAGAACAATGTATTTCTTTATTCTAGGCTAAGTGAGCATGGGTACAGTTGTTTAGGGGGGGAATTTTATTCTTATAACAGGTCATTCATATTCTTTCCTTCTTTCTTCTCTTCCACTGCTCGTCCCCCCCCCCCCCCAGTAAAAATACCAATTCGAGCCGGTTATCTCTGCGGATGTTTAAGTTCGCGGAGGTTTGTGTTGTCATAGAACACATTCCCCTGAATTCCAATAACAGCGCCCAATCTATTGACCGATCCATTAAATTCTTAGGATACTTGAGAGATCAGAATACAGACAACTGTCTGTCTACAGATAGACGGACAACAGACGTGATATCACTAGAATTATAAACGCATTTATTTTCCTTAATATATTCTCGAAGTATTTCATCGTGAGAGAATCATGCCTATGCAAGTGGGTATTGAATTAATAACGAGAGTTAAATCGTTCTTTCTTGTCAAATTTTTCTCATCAAATTGAAAGGCTTTATTACACTGTCATTCATAAAGTATCCCTTAGTTCCCACATCCCATCCCAGGCGTTAAACGTTCAATAACCATGTTATTTAAGTCAATGAGATAACGTCCAAATGTATCCCTCCTTCCCGCAGGTCTGCTCACCCCACCTCTGTTTCAGTCAACGAGGTATCATTCTTTCTCCGCGCCCACAAAGGGTAAGACGTCAGATTTTTTTTCCTCCCCCTTTCCCCCTTTATTGCTGTATATATATTTTGGTGAAATTTTTCAAATACTAGAACGGCTATTTATTACTGAGTAGTCCGCGTATCAAATCTTGCAGTTTTAAATTGAGACGATCATTCGTTCTCCCGCGCCCACGAAGGCGATTCTCCGTGCAACTCAACCTTGAAACGGTGGCCCACATGGTCCTTAACGCAACATTAATTATTCCCACATTTCCCTTCCTTATTTCCTAATAGTCAGGCTGTTATGATTATTTGGGGCGTAGTTAAGGGGAAATAGGAAAGGAAAAACCACCACAGTAAGATGAATAAGACCTCATAGTGTATATGCAGAACAAATGGAGTGTCCCTCAGTTGACTTCCAAGAAAAAAATTTCCAACTAATCGTGACACGGTGTTGCGTTCATTCACGAAAATTCGTCTTGTGAAATGACATTGAAACCTTTATAGTGATCGGAAGAATTAGAGTCTTATTCGCAGTGTACGCGTAAAATCAGAGAATCAAGCCATTTCTCTCCTCATGTGTTAGTTTTAGATCCAGTTATCTTCATATGATATATCCTACTAGTATTCGCCAAAAAGTTACATTAGTTTTATAGTGAAATCTTCCATGGAAACGTGTGCTTGCCATTAATAAATCTGTATTCATATGACTGAATCTATGTTATTTGATCAACCCAAGGGACATACACGGTGTGTTGCGGAAATACTTATCCACAGACCTCCGAAAATTTAAATCCGTGTTAACTCGTAAATATTCATATAAAAAATAGCAAATCCCCGTGACTACCTTGATTTTAAACAAATTAAAATTCTGTTCAAAAATTAGACCTTAAGCCTAAATATTGAACTGGTGGCAGCTACTTATAATCTAAATTATCAATTCTTTGTTGATGTAACACGACTGGGTTTTTAGTTGGAGGAGTAAAGTAAATAATTAATACACAGTCAAAATTCCAGCATCACACAAAGAGGCATCCCTAGCTGACCCGTACATCACCAGGTGCACTTTTCACAGGCGTTAACACAGGGGCACTCGGGCTATGTTGACGACTTGTGGTACTCCAGGGCTATTGCTTTGAATTGCCGGCTGGCACTTCATTGCAAAACCAATGTCGCCTTTGTCGACAGCTTGGACCCTCTTTTCGAACATAACCATCTCTACCGCAGGGACGGGTGCACTTTTCGAGGAAAGGAGTTCAGATCAGTCTGAAACCCTTGAAAGGGAGGTAGATGCCTGCATGCTTATTTAAGATAGAGAACCGGGGATTAGACACTGGGGTCGGGGGAAAGGAAACTTGCACCTAGGAGGAGTTTCAGAAGGCAGGGAACTAAAGTGATTCACCAGGTGTGTTCCTAATCCTTCATATTGGCCTTTCCAGCTGTCACCGCTCTGCCCTTAACGGCATTAACCTTGAAAACCCTTTTTTCCCCTCCATTCTACACCCCTTTTTACTCCCCTCCAAGTTTTTCTTAATCCTACATAATTGGCCCTTTCTGAAATTAGGCATTCTTTGTTTGTTTTACACTTAATTTTCCAACTTTCTTTTAAGCAAAATCTGATTTCATAATGATCACTATTATCTAAACTTCCCACCAACCTGCACATCTGTAACTAAATCTTCCCTGTTTGCAGTAATAAAACTAGAATATTATCTCCTCTAGTAGGCTCCTTGATTGCTTGGCTTAGGAAATTATCCTGGATTTATTTAACAATTCATCTGCGTCGCTGTCTCCCATAATTAAATCCCAGTCTATATTCCTAAGATTAAAATTCCCAACACGCATAGTCAATTATATCTGCAAGCCTTGTTTATTTTCTTTCCATATAGGAGCTGAATCCTCTTTACATAAGTTTGGAGGCCTATACACTACACCCAAACCATTTTCTCAGCTCCCTCCGTAACCTCTACCCATATAGTTCTATGCTGTCATCTGTTTTTATAACATTATTCACACAACACTGCAATGTATCTCCTTGCATAAAACGCAACTCCTCCACCTCGTCTGCCTACTCTGTTCTTGTGAAATAACTTAAAACCCAGCTATCTCGACTTCCGGATCAAATACCTTTCCTGACATATCCAACCATGTTTCTGTTAATGCTATTTTATCAAAATCCTCTACACTATTTATTCTTCTCAGGAAATCTCTCTTGTTTAAAATACTCCTATAGTTTGTATAGTAGACCTTCAAGCAACTCCCTTCTTTTTGTCCATTTTTTCCCCTTTTTCTTTAACTAAACCTCTCCTCTCTCTCTTCTTACGAATCAAGAGACTGTGGTAGTGAGAGAACCTGTTTTTTAGAGAACCTTAGTGAGAGAACCTGTTCTTAAATTTTTAATCCCACCACTGCACACAAACTAATTTCCCAACTACATCAATCACAGCTAAGTAAATACAACTTGGTAGCCACAACACATACTACAACAAAGGGAGATACAACTAGGATAAAAACACACACAACTACTGTCCCATACATCACAACTAGGTAAACACACACACACTGGTTTATAGAACAACACAACTAAATCAAGAGATACGGTGACATCACACTACCCCACATACACTTTTCGATGACTGACAGTGAACAATGATGACTACATTACATGATGACAGACAGTGACAAATGATGACTACACTACATGATGACAACCACACATAACTATTTCCCATACATCACAACTAGGTAAACACAACTAGGTTACTACCACACACTGCTATAGAGACCAACACAACTAAACTAAAGAGACCCGGGGACGTCACACTACACTCTACGATGAAGGATGGTGAACAATGATAAGTTTACAGTAACAAAAAGTATAGCTAGTGTTGATACTGTCAGCATCTTTATTTGTTAAATGTTTTGACAGCTTAGTGTCATCTTCAGTCATCTACAACAGATCCGGTACTTCCGTAGTGTAGTTTTAGCACGCTCGGCTCACAACCGAGAAGTCCCGGGTTCGATCCCCGGGCGGAGCAAAGATAGATGAGTGGCTTTCTTAAAACCGAGCCCCTGTCGCAGTGGTGAATGATGTGGTGGCAGCAGTGAATGGGTGCCGGGTGTTAGCCGGGGCTTGTGACCCGCCTCCCGGGGTGGGGTCTTCGGCCAACACTAAGCTGCAGCGGTAGATCACTACGTCTCTGAGGAATTATCCTCTAAACAAAAAAACAAACAAACAAACAAAATTCAGAAAGTTACAACTTCAAAGTATGAATAGGTTCAAATTTTACCTATTCATATTTTTTAAAGTTGTAGTTTTTCATCTGTTTTAGATGACTGAAGATGACACTTCGCTGTCAAAACGTTTGACAAATAAAGATGCTGCTAGTATCAACACTAACTAGTTATACTTTTTTTTTTACTGAAAAAAAGGGTTTCCCCCCGAACATCCTCTTCTTTCCATCCTCCATAGTGTTTTTGAGGGTAGGTAAACACACACTACTTTAGAAGCCAAGACAATTACATCAGTACAACGGTGACATCACACTACACTTTACAACGAAGAACAGCAAACAGTGATGGCTGCGGATGAACGTACGCGCGCCTACTCGGAATGAGCTCCTGTGCGTGCTGTGGATCATCCGGCGAGAGGACGACTCCAAGTGGTCCACCTGCTTTTGGAGGGGGCGGGGTTCCTTCTCTAACTCCCTCACTTTGTTTTACAGCTGCAGGACTAAGGTGATGTCCTCCACCTTATTACCCAGCCAGCCAGATAGTATACAGCAGGCCAGCCCGGACAGGAGGGAGGACGGGTAGTAAGAAGAAGTACAAGAGGTGTTTTTTTATAATAGACAACCGTAATAGGAATAGGTACATGCAAGAAAAGACAGTTTAATATTTCCATGGCCAAACTTTATGAGGTTAATATACGTAAACCCTCTCTAATTGGATCCCGTATAAATAAATCTTTGGATAATTCAACCTGTTTCGGGCCCGTTCGATTTTTTCAACAACTTTTTTATAATAATCCGAACAGAAGTTTGAATGATCCTTAGCCCTTTCTAGTGGTAGTTTCCCAAACTCTCCCATGCTTGGCGTGCCGCGGCTGCCAGCGTGTCCAGATATACGATGATTATCGTATAAATACGATGGTTTTGCTGAGTACAAGTAATACAATATGTGCTGTTTGGGCATGTTTGAGTGACTTATTATTGTGTGGAGGGCTAGAGTTAACCATCGGATAATTCAGACTTTTGGTTAATTCGACCCAGATCTCCCCCCAATTAGTTCGAATTAGAGAGGGTTTACTGTGTATTCTCCCATTTGATTTTTGCATGGTGTTGTGAAGCGGGGATTTATATATTTACACTTCAAGCAAAAGTGTGCATTAAAACCCGACAGCCTTCAAACTTACAAAGATTATGTTATTGTTGTGTATCTGAGAAGTACTACATTGTTGTCAGGAGCACCTGTGTATAGGGTTATCTTTTGCTGAAGAAGAAAGATATCAAACATTTCTTTTTTCTTTATCATAAAAAAGCATTTAATCCCCCTTTTAAATGCCTCCTTTTCATAACAAGCATTGTTTCCTCTAATCATAAAAAAAACATTTATTTTTTTCTTTTAAAATCTCCCTATGCATAACTAAGCATTTAATGACAATCTCTTTCGACAACCAGGCATTTGTTTTCTCCCTTCACTTCTCCCCCCTTGGGCTCATCTTTTCTGCGATGAACGGAAAAGTTCTTGGTCAGCTTGGCGTTCTCGGGTTCACTTCTCCATCAAAATCACGGTTTTTCTTTCTCCGCTCGCTTTCCCTTTTGGGTCAAAAAGTCCATCTTCTCACCGCGCTCAGTCTGAACACAAGAAAAAAATAGCATTACGCATCAGATGTTCATTAAGGAACTAGTACATCGGAAAATTTGGAATTTTGAATAGTTTATTTTGGTAAAGTGTTTTTGTTTGAAGCTCCATCTGAATAGAAGAAAATATAAATCATGACATAATTATTAGATGTCTACTCGCATCATAGAATCTAGTACAGGTTCACAATCTTTTATCCGAAATTCTGAAAACCGAAAAGCTCCGGAAACGAACATTTTGCCAAACTATCTGTCAGGGAATAATAGCCTACAGGCGCTATAGGTTCAAAATTATATATATATTATTTTATATATATTTATATTTTAATATTTTATATATATATATATATATATATATATATATATATATATATATATAATATATAATATATTCCTTATATAATATATTATATATTATATATATATTATATATATATATATTTATATTATTTTATATATAATATAATATATAATATAATATATATATAATAAATTTTATATATATTTTTTGAAAATAAAAAAAACAATTTTTTTAAAAAATATATTATTTTTAATTATATAATATATATATAAAATTTTATATATATTTTTATATATATAGATATATATTTATATTTATATATTTTTATAATATATATATATTTATATAATATTTAAAATTTTTCTAATATATATTATATATATTATATATATATAAAAATATAATATATTTTATATATATTTATAATTTTTAAACCCTTAGCGCCTTTGGCTATTATTGCCTACAGATAGTTTGGAAAAATGTTCGGTTTCCGAGTTTTTTGGGTTTTTTAAAGAATTTCGGATAAAAAAAATTGTAAACCTGTACTAGATTCTATGATGCGGTAGACCCCAAAATTATGCCCATGTTTTTATATTTTTTTTCTATTCGAGGGGAGCTTAAACAAAAAACACTTTACCAAATAAACTATTAAAAATTTCCCAAAAATTTTCCGATTACAAATTTTCCTTAAGGGAACATCTGATGCGTAATGCTTTTTTTTTTTTTCTTGTGTTCAGACTGGGGCGCGGTGGAAATGGACTTTTGCCCCCAAAAGGGCCCCGAGCGGAGAAAGAGAACGTGAGTTGATGGAGAAGCTGAACCCCGAGAACCCCAAATCTGCCCAAGGAACTGTCCTTTTCATCGAAGAAAGATGGCCCAAAGGCGGGAGAGTGAAGGTGAAAAACCCAAATGCCGGGTTGTCGAAAGAAAATTGCCCTTTAAAATGCTTAGTTTTTTTTCATGGGAATTTTTTAAAAAGAAAAATAAATGTTTGTTTATAAATTTAAGGAAAACTTTCTTTTATAAAAAAGGGAGGCTTTTAAAAAGGGGGTTTAAAAGCTTGTTTTGAAAAAAGAAAAAAGAAATGTTTGATATCATTTTCCTTCCACCCAAGCCCAAACCCAAAATATACACGGGTGCTCCGGCAACAATGTTACTTCCAAAATACAAAACCAAAAACATAATCATTGTAAGTTTTAAAAGGCTGTGGGGTTTTTTAATGCACACTTTTGCTTGAAGTGTAAATATAAAAATCACGTTTAACAACACCTTTCAAAAATCAAAGGAAATACACATAAACCCCCTCTAATTCGAACTAATTGTGGGAGATCTGGGTCGAAATTTAAACCCAAAAATCCCGAATTTTTCCCCTGGTTAACTCTACCCCTCCACAAAATAAAAAGTCCCCCCAAACTGGGCCCCAAAAAGCACATATTGTAAATTTCCCTTTTACTCACCCAAACCCCTTTGTTTTAAAACGATAATCATCTTATCTGGACCCCGCTGGGCAGCCGCGGCACGCCAAGCATGGGAAGCTTGGACTTTCCACTAGTAAAGGGTAAGGATCATTCAAAATTCTGTTGGATTTTTTTAGGGGAAAATTGTTTAAAAAAAACGAACTGGCCTTAAACAGGTTGAATTATCCAAAGATTTTTTTATACGGGATCCAAATTTGAGAGGGTTTACCCGTTATAACCCTCAAGTTTGGCTCATGGAAAAATTAAAAATGTCTTTTTCTTTCATGTAAACCCATTTCCCATTACGGGTTTTCCATTAAAAATAAAACCTCTTTACTTTTTCTTACTCCTCGTCCTGCCTCCTGTCCGGGCTGGCCTGCTGTATCTACCCGGCGGGGTGGGGAATAAGTTGGGGGACATCACCTTAGTCCCCGGGAGCCCGTAAAAAAGTGGGGGGAGTTTGAGAAGGAAAGCCGCTCCCTCCACAAGCAGGTGGGCCCCACTTGGAAAACCCCTTCCCCCCCCCCCCCTCGCCGGGTTCCACGCACGCACAGAGCTCATCCCTTGGGGGGCGCGTACGTTTTATCCGCAGCCCCTCACTGTTTCTTTTTTCTTTTGTTGTAAAGGGGGAGTGTGATTTCACCGTGTACTGATTTTAAAATTTTCTTGGCTTCTAAAATAGTGTGTGTTTACCTCCCTCAAAAACACTATGGGGGTTAAAGGAAAAGAAGAAAGGATGGTTTTTGTGGGGGAAACCCTTTTTTTTCAGTAAAAAAAAAGTTAACCTTTGTCTAGTGTTTATACTAGCAGCTTCCTTTTTTTTTCAAAATTTTGACAGCTGAGTGTTTATCTTCAGTCATCTAAAAAGTGAAAAAATTTTCAAAATTAAAAAAATGAATAGGGAAAATTTGAACCTATTCATACTTTGAAAGTTTTAACTTTCTGAAATTTTTTTTGTTTTTTTTGTTTGTTTGTTTAGAGGATAATTTTTCAGAGACCCTAAATGGGCTACCGCTGCAGCTTAAATGTTTTGGGCCCAAAACCCACCCCGGGAGCGGGTTTACAAGCCCCCGGCCAACACCCGCACCCCTTCACGCTGCCCACCACATCATTCACCCCCTGCACAGGGGCCCCGGGTTTTAAGAAAGACCACTCTCTATCCCTTTTCCCCCGCCCGGGGATCCCGGCCCACCGGGGAAAATTCTCGGGTTTGTGAGCCGGGGCCGCTGCCTTTTAAAAAAAAACTTAAAAACTTTCGGAAAGTTACCCCGGGGATTCTTGGTTTTGAATGATTTTTTTAAGATTTTTTACCAC
>JACEEZ010015117.1:0-77500 GCA_016584305.1 Chionoecetes opilio
ATATATATTTATATTATATAATATTATATATATATATATATATATCAAGTATATACCTCGATCTACGGGAAAAATAGCATATAAACTTTTTTATTCTTATATATACAAAAACCAAGAATATTGTTATGCCCAAAACCCTCAGAATTTATGCCAAAACCCTCAGAAGTTATGCCAAAACCCTCAGAATTTATTGAAAAACCCTGCTTCATGATAAAAAAAACATATAAAAGTATATACCTCGATCTACCAGGAAAAATAGCATATAAATTTGATATTCTTATAATACAAAAACCAAGAATATTGTTATGCCAAAACCCTCAGAATGTATTGCAAAACTGTTCCATGATAAATAAATATATATCAAAGTATATCCCTCGATCTACCAAGATCTGATTGGTTTTTGTATTATAAGAATAACAAGTTTATAGATATGCTATTTTTCCGGGTAGATCGAGGTAATCCCTTGATATATATTTATTTAGCATGGAACAGGTTTTGTAATAAATTCTGAGGGTTGCATTGTCCTCGCCAGATGGCGCTCAGAAGGTTTTTGATTGGGGCCCCAAAGGGTTTTTGATTACTTATGCCAAAACCTAGGGTTTTGGCATAAAGTATGCCAAAACCCGGGGTTTGGCATATTTCGGTGGACCGCACTTCACTCATTCCAGTCACCTATAGGCATTCGGCAGCATACCATTCATTGCACCTTTATTTTAATTCACATTCCCCCTACAGCGTCCTGACCAACCATAAACAACTCAACATGAAATAAAAAAACTAAAAACATAACTTTATATGGCTTGTATATTAGAAAAACCTTCATCATGCGACCACTGATTATATATATATATAAATCAGTGCATGCGACCCTACGAACAGTGTGCGAGGGGCCCTTCAGCAACCTTAGCACTACGGTGGAACAACGAACAAATATGGCGGATGGATGTTCGCCAAGATCGTTTGATAATACAGGGAGGTCCCGTTATACGAGCATTCGATATAGGAGAACCCGATGATACGAGAGGTGTAAATTAGGGCCTTTTTTTCAAAATACGAGATCGAAAATCCAATGCTACGACATTCAAACTGGGGTGAGTAAAATTACCAAGTTATTTACTAAAATAAATTACAAGTTATTTACTAAAATTATAAAGTCATTTACTGACTATATATTTTACCTAAGGTTGTACTATAATTAATCTGAAAATATGATAATTCTGGGGGCTCGGTACGACAATGTGGCCTACAAAAATTCACATCCCTGTTGGCAACACTGCAGGCGGACAACAACAACACGCGCTTGCCAACCTATTTCGAGCCTGCTTTAGCGTGAAAATACGTCAAAATGTACAACGAAATCAAAGACGAGTAAGTGAGAAGTGCAGGAAGATGTGTCGCGTGTGTGTGGGTGTGTGGGGAGGGCAGGGAGGGTGTGAGAGGTGGAAATAGCCAGCTCTCGTGTGTCTCAGTTGGGGGAAAAAGTGAGGAAAAGTGAACGATGGACTGAACGATGTACAATGATTCAGATGCGCAGACGAGTTTGTGGGCAGTGGCAAGAGTCTGCGCACCCCTTCCTTGTCCCTTACCACCCGTACCCTCTCGGGTCTAGTGTATCACGCGGCGTCTCCATGAGTACATCAACGGTCTTTGTTGCTTGTATATATTGTGCCTTGTGAGTCGATTTTAGTGATTTGCTCGTTACTTAATGTGCTTATTGTGACTTATTTGTGCTCGTCCTACTGTGCTGTCACACTCTTAATTCACTTGTTTTGTGTAAGGGTGGGTGTGGTGTGTGGTATATGGAGCCCTATATTTGAGAGTTTGAGAGTTTGTTGTGTTTGCTATAGTATTTAAGCTTGAAAAAGCATGTTTTTTTTTCTTTCTTTTTCTTTTAATGAGGGTCCTGGAACCAAACCGAATTTTACTCATTAGTTATGTGTCGTTGATACGAGATTTCGCTTGACGAGTATGCCAGGTGGAACCTAACTGCCAGAGCTGGGGCACGTTCCTGGATTTGGGGTAGTCCTGTACCTTACTTCCGGACTTCGGGACGCGGGTGTCCGTACCTGTACTGCCGTACCTATTTTACTTTGTTCTTCCGTACCCGTACTCCGTACCTCCCGTACTGATCCTATAACTATTCAAAACGCGCCTGAAAAAATATAGTCAGTACCTCAAAATAAAACAAAATACAAGGCTATTAATGACTCAGAGCTTCATAAAATATATAGCAATATATATGTACATCAAATAATTATCAAATCAATTAAAAATACAGACTTCCCCTCCAGTGTGTCATTCTTGTCCTGACATATGAGTCAAAGACAAAGAACCTGAATTTTGTAAGTTTTAATTGACACGATGCGATTAGGCGATAAGAAAATTAACTATTAAGATCATAAGATGTACTTAAAAATAATTAAATTAGTAAAATAATGCAATCGAACAGTTAGATTTGTCTTATTCCAAGGTGCCCCAGCATAGCCTTTGCTGTCTGGTGCCTCCTGCCTCTTCCTCTGATCCTCCTGCTCCCCAGTCCCCACTCTCCTCTATGTCCTGGGTGAACAGCTGGAGGAGTCCCAGCTCCACGTTCAGACAAAAGAAAGATCTGGACTATCCCCTGTGGTGGATGGGTTCTGGACGCAGATGGTGCAGGCGTGCTGGTCTGTAGCTCACACTACTACAGCTACTATCCCAGAACACTCCAGCCTGTCGCTATCACTTCTTTTCACATTTGTCCTGTTAGTTGTTAAAACACTAAAACAGTAAAGCAATAGCAGTGAAACTTTGAAAACGCGTTTGCCGGGTGATGTGATGTTATCTTGATTGGGAGTCACCCAGCAGATGCTGTCAGTGAAGCCTTTTGGTCCGGCGTCTCCCACACACGTAATCTGTGGGAGAGAAGCAAAAGGGGGAAGCAAAACTAGGGATGTTCTTTTCCCCTCCTTCCTCTATCTTGCATCCACATTCATACGGGGTCCCCCATCACTGAGGGCCCCCTGCATCTTCATGCTCTCTCCTCGGCTCTCCAAAGAGTCTCCAAGAATTTTTTACACTCTCAATCACACGACTGCACTCCTCCACTCAGCACAACAACCCCAAGCAGGTACTCCATCTCCACTCTCCGTCTCTCATCTCTCGCCAAACAACTTGATCTTGATCTTGATCTTGATTGGGAGTCACCAGCAGATGCTGTCAGTGAAGCCTTTGGTCCGGCGTTCTCCCACACACTGTAATATGTGGCGAGAGAGCAAAAGGGGGGAAGCAAAACTAGGATTTTTTTACCCTCCTTCCTATCTCTGCATCACATTCATACGGGGTCCACCATCACTGAGGGCCCCCTGCCTCTCATGCTCTCTAATACGTGCTCTCCAAGAGTTCTCCCCCAAATTCTTTTACACTCTCAATCACACGACTGTCACCCCCACTCAGCACACAACCCCAGCAGGTACTCCATCTCACTCTCCTGTTCTCATCTCTCGCCATTCTTCCACTCAGACCTCTCCTACCACTACCTCACCAACATCTGTGTTCTAGCATACTCATACCGTTCACATTCCAGCATCAAGTGCTCCACGGTTTTCATCGACTCCTGTCACCACACCCATCTACAACCAACCTTGCTGCCATCATTCTTCCATCTGTACATACGACTATTACCTCCAGCGACTTTGTCCTGGCTCTGAAAGAGTAGGTCCACCCATACCACCATCATAGAACCTTTCATCCCGTGGCTGGTCCTTTCTCCTGCTACCATCCAGTGTTGATTTCTTCACTCATCCATCAGCCATTCTTCTTTCCCTTTCTCTTCCACTCTCCTATTTATTTCTTTTTGCATACAGCTATACTCCCATGTCTCAATCACTCCTGCACAAACATTCCCAGTTCACCTGTCCATCTTTCCACTTTTACTGAGCTTTCATCCAGTCCCCTACATATTCCAGTCCCAAACCTTGCTTGCCCATTTGCTGTATCCATTCGTTGCAGTTAGCTCTGTACCTCAGTTCCTGCCTTTGCTATCCTCTCTCTGAACGTGCTCCATCATTGTTCTCTCTAATCGCTTACACTGCCCACATACCTATTGGTCCTAATGCTCTTCTGCCTGCTTTGTTCGTTGTTACCTTCCATCTGTCCAACTCCTTCCTAGACCACACCATTGGTTCCAGGCCATACATAATGCTAGGGACTGCCACACCCTTCCATAGTCCTCTTCACCACTTCATACTTGTTGCCCGACATTCTTGACCACACTGCCTAGCCTTCCACACACTGGTGGCTCTAGCTATCTCTCATGGTTAGTTTTATCACAGCCTTTATAATCCCAACAAATACCAGATACTTGTACTCTTTCGTCTCTTTATTTATTCCCACCCACCATCCAAATTTTTTTTTCTGTCATCATTCAGAGTCACCCCATTCCCACCAAAAACTGACTCTTTCCTTACTGAGCCTAACGTGAAGATCCTCTTCCATACTCCAGTCACAGCATTCAGCATCTCTTGTAGCTCATTGTGTTTTCACCTAAGGATCACCACATCATCTGAATACAATCAGTACACCAAAAACTCATCTCCAATTTTCACACCCAGACCTGTACGCTTCACTCTCACTGCCATTTTTCCTCAACATAATAACCAAAAAGTAGAGGAGAAAGGACCCAGCCCGTCTTACCTCCTCTCTTTACTATTCACCAATCCAGTCTCGAGGTCACCCATACTGAACTTGGCCGTGTGTTCTCATACATACTGCTTATTATTTTAAAACCTCTCACTCATGCCAATCGTCTCCAATACCTTACATAGCATTCTCCTATCCACTCTGTCATACGCTTTCTCATATCTAGAAAGGCTAGATATTTCTTTCTTCCCTCCTTCCTTGTTCTCTCAATCACTTCATTCATCACAAACATAGTGTCCTCACCTCTCCTTCTTCTGAATCCATTAGCTCTTCACCCATAACCTTATTTCTTTCCACAAACTTCACTAGTCTTTCATTCAGTACACCACAGAAAATCTACATTTACCGTCGTCACATACGCTATTGGGCTGTAATTTTAATCTCATTCCTTCTCCTTGTGTCCTCCCTTATGTTATGAGTGGTCACTCTACTGTTGTTGTGTTGTTGTTGTTGAAGGGCTGTGATGTCGAAATCGACGATATTCGCCCTGTGTACAGCCGTGAATTAATCACAGTCGGGACAGTTGCTTAGTCTTCCTCAGAAGGACAGGTTGAGGCGGATGACGGCGGGGCGCTCGTGATGGGGTGGACGGCAGCGGCGGCCAGCAGGGTGGGGCAGGTCAAAGGTGGTGACCCCCCTCCCCCCCCCCCCCGTTTCATGGCGATGAGTTGACCACGTAGAAGTGTCGGTGGAGTGGAAGCGAGGACACTGCAGCAGGAAGTGGGTCAATGGACTCCGGGATGTTCCTGCACCAGGGGGCGTACGGGTCCGGGCCCGTGCGCTGCAGACGATGCAGTGATGATCTGAGTGTTGTGTGAACCGATCCTCAGGCGGGGTGAGGGCGACATCCAAGACGCGGGACGTTTGTCTTATCCACGGCTGCGGGGAGGAGTCGGTACGATATTGGACCCAGGGAGGTGGGCACGGAGGGCCGTCGCCGAGCGACCTATCCCAGCGGAGCGGAGACATTAGAATTGAGGGACGGCTTGGCGGTGAGAGGAGCGGCAGCGGGAGGGGGGTGATGTTACCTCGAGAAGGAGTTGCCATCTTTGCACGCAATCAGCTACCTCGTTGCCCGGATTATTGCAGTGGGAAGGCACCCACTGCAAGGTGATCTTCCAGCCCACTGAGGTGAGGGAGTAGGAGTAGCCGTTGCAGGGAGTGACCATGGCTGTGGAGGAAGCCGGGCGACGGAGAGGGGAGATGGAGGGAGGAAGAGAGAGTCTGTGAGATCACAACTCTGGCTGGGGCGTAGGTGGGTTCAGGTAAGGGACACAGCCTGGCGAATGGCCGAAGAGTTCTGCCGTCAGAACGGTCCGTTTCAGGGGCAGCCACCCACGTCCTGCAGATGTTGGGCCGAGGGCATAGACGGCAGCGCCTGTTAGACGGAATGGTGGGGAGTGAGAGCCGTTCAGTGAGATCTTAGGTGGTTGTGTAGAGTGACGTGTCGATTGACCCGGAAATAAGGAGCGCCAGGACGCTAGCTAAGTTTTTTGGAGGAAGATCTGGGATAGTCAGGGCAACCAACGGGGAAAGTCCAGCCAGGATGGGACCGGGGAGTGTGGGGCTGATGGGCTGAGTAGGAGGTGGTGGCAGGTCAGCCACAGAGTGGGACAGCAGTGCACGGACAGTAGGGGCTGACGGGCTCCAGGAAGGCCAGACTGGAGTGTGAGGATCCACACCGGAGTTGCATAGAGAAGTGGCGAGGTGGGCTGGGCGATGGTGGGAGGGACATGATGTGGTAGGTATGGATACATAGGATCTCCTCCTGTGTACCTGCAACGTGGGGGATACCGCTCTCTGCGGTGTAGGCGATGAAAGGTGAGGACTTCAGTGCCCCCATGGAGATCCTCAGGCGCATTTTGCAGGAGTCAGTTTCGGAGGGGTGAAAGGGCCGCTGAGCCATAATGCAGCTGCCATAGGACACCTTAGATCTGATGGCGCCTGGTAGTAGTGCAAAAGGAGGTCAAGACTGGCCCCCCAGCGCGTACACCAGCCACCCGCTTCATGATGTTGAGGCGCCTGTTGCAGGTGGTACGGAGGTACCAATATGATGAGACAGGTCAGGCGGGGGACCATCCAGCGCATAACGAGGAAGGTGTGGGACCTTGTGTAAGGCACCGGGTGAGCCACTAAGGGTGGACAGTGGGGTGGACGAGCGGACAGGCTTGATGGTTGAAGCACATAAGGGAGCTTTTGGGAGCATTAATTGAGAGACCCATGTCCTCACCCAGTCGTTAGTGTATCCGCTGCCTCCTGCAAGCATAGATGTGCCTGGGCCTGAGTGTTGCTTGCTGATGATGGTATGTCGTCGGCCATGATAAGAAGGTGAGAGTGGGGAGGAATGTGGAGGTCATGAGAGGAGGGACATTGAAACAGCAACGGGCTGAGGATGGAACCCTGCGGCACTTCCTCTCTTGCATTGGACGGGAAGGAGAGGTGGAGGCCCCAACGCAACCTGAAAAGGAACGGCCTGACAAGAATGACCGGAGCCAGGCAGAGGGTGGGTCCCGTGCTTCCCATGGAAGCCAACTTACGGAGGGAGCCTTCGTGAGACGCGAGTCGATGCCCCTCTAGATCTACAAAGAGGGAGGTCATGACTCCCTTTACCCGGTAAGTATGCAGATGTGATAATCCAAGCTGCGCCAGGACACTAGGTGCCCCTTTCCGCGGGGCATGAAGCCACACTGGACCCATCTCTCAGGAGATGGCATCTCAGCCACCAGGATAGCGCGAGTGGCCACCAGTGTCGCTCCAGGAGCTTACCCACGCAGGAGAGGAGAGCTGATAGGGCGGTTATGTGGACGGGAGTGTGGGGTCACTTCCGGGTTTGGGTGCTAGGTAGCAGGGTGAGGATTCCAGAAACGTAGGAAAGACGCCCGAAGCCAATGGTGTTGAAGAGGGAGAGTGCCTTGTGGACTTCAAGGGATGGTGTCATGTGAAGCCGGATCATACGGCCACATATCCGGCCGCAGTTTTCCCTTGGTCTTAAAGGTGGACAAGGGCCCGGTCCATTCTCATCATCAGTCGTGAAGGACTGGTGAGTGCCGGAGCCAGGGAGGCAACAGCAGTATTTATGCCGCTTGATGGTAAGGGATGGACGCGAGAGGAGACCGGAGACAAATCTTGTCCTGATAGTGTGCCCGGCCAAGCAATGCAGCCTTTCTGCGGGTCCATCTAGGAGGGGGTTGGCACCATCCTTCAGGGGCAGTGAGAGGCGTGTTTTTTGCCCTCCCATGGAGTGGAAAAAATCCCACGTACGCTGTGTGGAGGAGGATGGAGAGAGGGCAAGCGCGTGGTAGCCCCACGCTTCCTCTGGCAAGGAGGATGGTCCTGGCACATTATGGCATCGAAGTCTACGGGATATGAGCCCCAAGCTGTCGGTGGGCCCTTCGGACGCCATAGGTTCCATGCCCTCTACGGGGGCCTTGATGCCTGGGGCAGTCGTCGTTCCACCAAGATTTGCCCGGACGGCGAGGGGCGCGACGCGCGAGAGATGGAAGGCAGCCTTTCCCGCGTCCTCCAGGAATGGGAAAAAGGAGCAGCGCGTTCTCCAGGGGAAAGGGACGGAGAGATTCCGGTGGGTTCGTGGAGTGCCGCTCGTAGAGCGGGCCAGCCGGAAGGCGTGAGTTTCCAACGAGGCAGGCCAACCGGGGTGAGGCCTGGCAGTGAACGGCAGGGAATGAGGTGCGAGGAGGGGAAGGTGATCATCTCCCATGTAAGGGCCAGTGGTGACGGGTATGGCACTGAGGCTTCTGGGTCCCAAGGAATAGGCCAATACAGAAGTGGCACCCGTGTTGGGATGGTAACGGGTAGGCCAGACCCGGGGGTGTGAAAGAAGGACAGGCGAGGCGGCGACAAGGATGAGCTGAAAGAGCGCCCTCCGGAGGTGTCCTTGGTGAGGTGGAGAGGGAGTCAGGTTCCCAGCACCTGTGATGGGTGCATTAAAGTCACCCATGATGACAACAGGCGGAGGAAGGAGGGAAAAGTAGTGAGTAAGTTCCCGGTATGTGGCACCATCAGGCGTTTTGTAAGCAGACCGCTAGGGATAAACTCACCCTGTTGCGATAGCAACCCTGGCTGCGGACCACTCGAGGGTGGCCGTGCTGCCACTGTGGGAGGGCAAGGGGGGAATGGTCAAGGGGGTCTGTGAATTGCAAGGAGGCGCCACCTCCACGCCCATGGGGTCTGTCCGCCGCGATGATGGTGTAGCCGGTTAGGTTGACGGGAGAGGGGGGGGAGAGCCCACGCTCACACACCCAACCACCGCAGGGTTAAAGTTCTCCCCCAAGTAGGTCTTGAAAACTCGGGGGTCTTCCGGAGCAGGGAAAGGCATTCCACAGGAGAAGGGAGAGGCCTAGCACTGGAGGAAAAACGTTTGAGGACGGAGGAGGAGTGCGGCCAAGAGACTGGCTATGTATGGAAAACGGGGATGACGAGCCCTGGTGGTAAAGGCGATAAGCTTCCATGAGAGGGTGAATATCGCGGCATGACGTTGTGTCTTGTCATGGACGGAACAGAGGCATGCGGAGGGGTCGAATGAGGCGTGTGTTGGGCGGTGGGGGTGGCCCAGGAAGGAAGGCCGTTGGGGCCGAGAAGCCAGCACGGGGGCAGAGGAGGCAGGCACGGCATCGTCCCGAGAAGGAAGGACGGCGGATGGTGGATTCCGCCTCTGTCGTGAAGTGGGTTGGGTTCCCCAGGGGAGGGCAGGAGAATATGAAACCCCCAGCAGGCGCATGGGTGCAGCGGCTGGGCGGGGCGATCGTACATAGCGTCTGGGTCTCGGGGAACGGGCGCGAGGAAAGGAGGAGCAACGGGGGAAGAGGGTCCCCGGGAGGGCATCACCTCCGTTAGGTCCTGTAATACAGTGTACCTGTTCCCCGTGGCAACAGAGGAATAAGCGATATCGGGAGTGACGGCATGGGTGGTGATGCAGCCATAGGGAATGGCATAGTGGGAGGTCGTGATGGAGGAGGTGGGCCGGAATGTCGGGAGTGGGAGGAGCGCAGGACGACTGTTGAATGTCAGGAAGGGGCCATCCCTTCGGACCAGCCCTTGCCGTACAGTTGTTGGGCCCTCCTGGTGGACAAGGGCAGTGGGGCAGACCTGGGGGACATGATGCCCCCCACACTGAAAACAGCGGAAGGGCCTGTCAACAAGGCAACTTCCGACCCCTTGGCTCAGATGGGGCCGCGCAGCGGCCGCAGCGCACGGAAGATCGGCGGTGTTGATGGAGTGGCCAACTTTAGGAACAGCAGGTGCAACGGGGATCGGGGCAGGTAGGGCTGTGGCCAGAACACCAGCTGGGCCAATGCCACACCCTGATGGTAAGGAACCTGTCACCTGAGACGGATCCACCTAACCATGGGGGGGGCCGCTGGACGGGGCAGGCTTCGGGGGGGGATCCACGAGACCCTCCTCGATGTCACTGCCGCCAGGGCCCTCAGGGTAGCGGGATCTCCTCAAGGTCCTTAATTGTCCTCAGAGAGGGGGACCCACCTTCCCCATACTGCGCCAGGGCACCGGCCCTCTCGGTAAGGGCGGCAAGAACTTGCCCAGGTCCCCTCAGGGTGAAGGTGACGTCCTGTAGGATGGGCACCTTGGGGATGCCACTCTCCCACAGCCCACCACCAAGGCTGATCCATTACCTAGGAGGGGTCTCCCCCCAATGATGTATTGCCAACGGGCTGGTATGAAGGCATGAGGGGGGAAAAAGACCCGGGGACCCGGGGTGAGAGAAAACACGGGCGCCATACAGGCCCGGAGCAGGGAAAGAACCTGAGTTTCTGTGTCCGGGGGATGCTGCGGCTAAGGGGCAGCGCAGTGGATCCGGGGCAGCTGCAGTGGAACCGGGACAGCTGCTGCTGGACCCGGGGCGCTGCTGCGGCTCTTGGGGCTGCTGCTGTTGTTCCTGAGTGGAGCGTTTGGGCTTTCCGGGGCTTCCTGGGCGGGGAGGGCGGGACGCGCTTTGTGGAGAGAGCAGGGACATTCTGGTGACGTCCATGTCGCGGGGACCCGAACCAGGGCAAAGACCCAGGCATGGCGGCGGCCAACGGCCGCGAAAGGACGGCAGGGACAGGGAAAAACACAGTGGAAGGGAGGAGAAGGCACTAAACCTTAAGGTTTAACGACCCAGCCTAACCACACGGCGGGGACCTACGGGGCATTAGAGCGGCGAACGGCGGCCACCAGCGGCAAAACTTGCCCCCTGAATGGACCGCCGATGTGCCGCTGGTGTATTTTCAGAGAGGAAAAATTTATTATCTGTAAATCAATGTACAGAATTTTGAAAAATGTATTGCTTTATGTTGTAAACATTCTAAAACAACAGTATGTGATGATATGATGTAGTAATACATCAGTGGTGATAACCAGCGGCTACTTGACTTGAGATCTCCGTCCGCCCGCTGGTGATATTGCAGGCACAAGAAAAATATTAATGCGGGCGACTTCGGGCAAAATGTTGGTCCATTATAGATAGTGATCTGTCCTCGTGCATGCCTTGGTGCATTTTTTGTTTTGGGTTTCGTGTTGACTGTGGTACAGATTAAAAACTAAGGTCAGTAATCTTGAAAAAAAATACAAATTTGAAAATCCAAAAATGGCTTCCTAGCTTTCGTACACAGGTCTCTGCCTCCGACATACATCCATCGAAATGTAAGTACCGTGTAAGATTAGGACATGAAACCACATAGAAGGGAGTGTGTTAGGTGTTAGAGCAGGAGCAACATCATGTTTTACGGTATTTACCCGGTGTGAACATTATATAGGAATCAGTATATGAGTTCGTTATTTATTGGTTAGGAAGCCCTCTCATTTTTTTTTTTTTTTCTTCCATTATTGACTTGTACGGAAGCTGAGAGGCTTAAATAAGTTGAATGAAGTGAGTATTAGGTGTCATAGATGATGTACACTTTTGAAAACTACTGGCGTGACATAAAAAAAGTGTTCATTTCCGTGACATGAAATAAGAGCTTTTTAGCTCCGTGTTTGAGAGTCGCATAGTCGCCAATAAATATGTTTAAAAGGTACTGTTTTTTTTTATGGATTGATGAGGCTTTAGTTGAATGAAGTGAGCTAGGTGTCGCTAAGGAGAAGTAGAATGTTAACATGTACCTAGAACATTCGCCGCCGTCGGCTATCAGGTAGGCTATTAAAAGTGGAACTGTCTTCCCCCCCCCCGAAACTTTACACGTCTGCGAGTGTTCCACATCGGCGAGAGTTATAGGTTGGTGTTTCGCGAGAATTCATAAACGTGAACATCTTTAAGATTACAAACACCGAATAATTAAGTTGGGCTTATAATCGTGTTACTGGCCGTATCTTATAGCCACTGCCTCTCTACATACTGCCGTATTTATAGCTGTTCGTTCGTCATCACTGGCCCTATCTATAGTCCTTGCTATATGCGGTATAATTCTAGTGAGTGTTTGACTACTCCACTTTGACCCCAAACTAGCTTGGGGCGGACTGTGAGAATGCAGGATATAGGCTGGGTACAAAAATGCGTCGCAACCACTTTTTTTTTTAGTTAAGGAGTTATTAAAAATTCCCTGATCTAGGAAAATTAATTGGATTTCTTCTGAGTCCGAGGACGTGGATGTATACACAATGCGGCCGCCACGGCAATATAAGTAACTTTTAGGGGGGCTATAGTGTGGTTAGATGAAATTAGTAACTTTTAGGGGGTTATGTTTAGGGTTAGGTTATCAGTAACTTTTAGGGTTATAGTGAGGTAGGTTAGCTACACTTTTAGGGGTTATAGTGAGGTTATGTTTGTAACTTTTAGGGGTTTAGAGTGATTGTAGGTTAGTAACTTATAGGAGGTTAGCGTTGTAACTTTTAGGGGTGTTAGTAGGTTTAGGTTAGTAATTTTTAGGGGTAATTGTGAGGTTAGTTTAATAACTTTATGACATATCTTATGTTTAACATATAGTTATGTTAGTTTAGAATCAGAAAAATGACGCGCGAGTGCCCTCTATATAGTGGATTCATTACGGGCGGGCCGCATGTGGTTGGCCGGGACCGACGTTGTGAACCTGACGACCTCCACAGAAATGATTACCGGAAGTGTCGAGAACACACCCAACAACCCCGCTAGGGAGGTTAAGGTAGGTTAGGTTAGAATTTGGTTAGGCTAGTTAGATTTGGTAGGTTAGATTAGAATTTGTTGGTTAGGTTAGGTTAGGTTATCGGGGGGTCAAGCCCCCGCTAGGATTAGGTAAAAATTTTGGTATGTAAAATTTCCTAAATATAAGGAAAAATTACCTTAGATTTCAAGGAAATTTTACCCCCCCCTAAAACATAAACTCTTAAATTACGTGTTTTCCGACGCCATAATTTTGTTGCCACCCGACAAACCGGCATTCCAAGTCCCCAAACTTGTTTGGGGGAAGTGGGAGAGTATGGGCAACACTAGAATTTTACCTTATATTCTTTAGCACACATTCTTTCCCCCGTTAAACTTTTTATTTTACCTAATCAAATCAAAAAATGTAGTCGTACAACTTTATATTTGGCTATTACAGTTCTTTAGTTAGTACTGTTCAGAGGGTGGTTCGTTCACCGAAAAAGGCAGGCACCCGCCGGGGATCGACCCGATGACCTTCCACTTGCCGGGCGGACGTGCTACCGTTAACTGACGGTCGCCTCTCGGTGACAACCCACACATCTCCCCCCTAAGGCCTCCCCAGAGCCAGCTCCGGGGAATGTGTATCGCTTACCTCGATCCTACTCACTGCGCCATGTTCGAGGTCCCACGGGGTTTACGAAAGGCAGGCCACACAGTTAATAATAATTAAATGTTTATTCCTCCGCCATTCACATCCAAACATATACAAATTACCTGTAAGGCGAGGAAAAACCTTTAAATTAGTAGTCAAAGGTACTGAAAATTTCAAGTTACCGTAAATTTGTAACTGAAATATTACCGAAATTAAAAAACAACAACTTTGTTTGAAATATCGTGGAATGTCATGAATTGTCGCTGATAGGAATTCACGGCAAAAACACCAACTTAGAAAACTCGACGACGCAGAAATGTTCTTTTACCATTTAATTTGTTCATTCTCTTTTTTATAAAAGCATCTACCATTGCGCAGGACCAGGATGCCAGCAGGGTGCTTGAACACTGCAGAGTGATGATTGGTTGTATGACATCGGACCATTTTTATCAAGGTACATTAAATTAGCTTTTACGAATTATGTTTTCAAACAATGGCGTTAGTGCTTTTCAATATAAATAGGGTAAAGATTGGTTTTAGGGAACCTTCCTTATTGCGGAAAATATCACCCGTATGGACTGTTATTTAGTGTTTTATCAAGAAGATATTTTTAACCCCTCAAGCAGTAGCACGTTTTTTCCTCAATAGAGCAGTAAACTAAACCTAACCTGAGTAAACGCTTCAACCGTGGAGTACCCGTGAGTAATATTTTTTTTGCTTTAAAGTGGATGATTACGTTTTATTTTTGCTCGGGCCATGAATTATGTTTACTTAAAAAAAAAAATACGGATCACTTCATGAGACATAACAATTAATGAATGTTCTCGCCAATCACTCACATCATGGGGGAAGTCGTGACTTCGTATGTGGAACGTCCCCAGAAACTGAGGCGCTGGTGAGCACTGGTTGTCCAAATTACCAAAGCTTGACCAGTAGGATGAAAGTACAAGGTGGTGTGGGCGAACATCGCCTTCATAATGCAGGAAGGAAATGGTATGTATTGTGAGATTAAGATAATAATGAGGGATATAGTATCCTTGATGGTTGTTTATAATATTTATTTGCAGTGTTGTTTGAATGTGTCAGGCTCTAAAAGCTTATAAAAAATGTAATGGGCAATATATTTGCCATCATAATTTTACATGTTTTTATAATTCTCTATCTCCTCGCTCTCGCTCTCTCCTCCTGAATCATGGGTTGGTGTTCTCAATGCAGATGAAGGCAGCAACAGCTATTGGATTGAAGAAGAATTTGTGGCCCTCAGACTTTTCGAGCAACCTCATAGTCATGTATATCTACCAGATGCAGTGATAACCTTTGCTTGCACAACATGCTGTTACGTGTATAGGTAGGTAGGACTTGTGGTGTCGAATTACTATAGAGCTTACATATCAGTATTTATCTATCATGATGCAACATTCGGTTACCAGGTGCAATGGCAATTTAGGTCTCTTTTTTCATCAGACACATCCATAAACTACCTATAAACGCCAACAAAGGCCTCTACATGTTAATGTACATTTTCTTGTAATTTCCTTCCAGGAATCCCTTCGGAGCTGTTTCTGCATTGCTGGTGGATCATTGCTTAAGCATGTCTTCCTTCTTCCCCCTTTAGCCACTGCAGCACACCTGTCTACATTGTGGACTTCCTGCACCATTTCCCAACTCACTTTTTAGATTTTTTTTATTGAATGCATCATAATGTAATGTGGAGTGCTTAAGTGAACAAAGTGACTAAAAGAAATGTGTACACATCATGATGCACTTGTAAACCTACTCCCACAAGCATGGCCCGCACCTTTGAGAAACTGTAATACGGGATTGTTTTCTTTTTTTCTCAGGTTTGGGAAGAGTGTGTAAAAGAGGAAAATGAGAGAGAAAGAGAAAGAGGTCTAGAAGAGTAAGTTGAAGAGTTAGTTCCATAATTTGCTAAACCCAAGCTTTCCACCAAGGTGATAATATGCTTCTATGATGTATGGGGGTTAAACTAATCTTGCCCAATCCTACCTTTCCTTTCTGTGCCTATAGTGTGTGGTGGCCAACTCCATTGGAAACCTGTGTTACTAACCTCTGCACAAATTTCTCCTTTGTGACTCTAACCTTCTAAGGATAATGCCAACTATTCCACTGACAGAGATGGTTCTAAAAACTTCCTCAGTTAATGAATGTAATCCTATATAACATGTAATGATAAAACTGAAGCATTTTGGTGAATTTAGTTACATCACATATACCAGAAAAGTTCACAAGGCAGTATTCTCGCCTTACCTTTATTATGAATTTGTGACCTGGGGCATTTTTGACTGACAATATGAGGGGCCACATTATATTAACTATTAACATAAAGCCATTATGGTTCCTGACCCTGTGGCAGTAATTAATTGGTCTGGATAAAAAAGATTTGCACAAATATGTACTACAAGTACATACTCCATTTATGTCCTCATTCACAGAAATGGGCTGTTGCATATCATGACAGTACCGTATGTCAATTACATGACTTAAAAATATTTTGTTGTTGGCGTGCTCTCCAATATGATCAGGTAGAAGTCATACTATATATATGTAGAAATGATCTGAAATACTTCAGCAGAGCGGCGTTCAGTGTATGCGCCGACTTCAGCTACAAAACCATGGACAGGCGGAATGGAGGATGCGGCAAGGGAGCAGATGCCAGATAGAGCAGGCGAGGCACAACAGTGCTGTGGAGCAGCTACTCCTCAGGCGGTGTTGGTCAGGAGCACAAACACTTAAGCGCATCGCATCAATCATTGGGATACCCCACGGGGCAAGTCGCAAGACGCATACAAGGAAGTATACTCGGCTCCAGGGTGTCCTGTGTGCGCGTGCGATCGCCGTGCCGCCGTGCGGCAGGAGTTAACCAGTCTGATGGCCCACCACTTGATGCCTAACGAACCTGAATTTAAAGTGTCTATACTGTTTTATTTGAGCCAGACATGAAAACAAAAGATGAAGAATGAAATAATACAGAACAGTTTCATAAAAACTACACCATACATATCGACCGAAAGTTTTAAAGGACATACAAATATTGCTGTCACAATAGACATTTTCCACGGATTTTCAGCAGACCACCTATAGAAAATAAGAGGCAGGCCCGACAAAAAAAACCGTGTTCCTCAGGAACTGGGTGTATGTATACTTTACGCTTCATTCCCATTGCAAGGGAAGCTAGAGACAAGTTCTTGTAGCACCTTGTTTCCCGTGTTTGATGTAGTGTAGGGGAGTTGAGTTAGGCTGTTGGGGTGCCGTGGGAGGGAGGGGTCTGTGTGGTGGGGGGAAAGAGGAAGAGGGTGTTATAGTACATGCTGTGGTGTTGAGATGTGTGAGGACATGGAGAGGGAAAGGAGGGAGGATACTGCGAAAGGAACTTTTTTTTTTTTTTTTTTTTCCTTCTCTTAAATTCATGTCTCACACTATCTCATTCTCACCACTAGTTTGTGTGAAAAAGAGTTTAGAACGACCTCGGAAAACGTCAACGAAGACCAAGCAAACATGGAAACACAAAGAAGGACCAAGCAAAGCAAGTCTTTGGACATTTTCCGGAGGTCGTCTAACTCTTTTTTTCCACCAAACTAGTTACAAATCATCATTTAGAGCCGGAATGCACCAGATTGAGACAGCATTTTTGGAGGTTCCCCGTCTCCCATGTCTATCTGGCTTCATGGACTTGCCACCACTGACAAAGTGACTAATATGTGTTCTTTAACAATGGATTGCATTTGTCAGGCAAAATGCATCTGTAGGACCTGGGGGGGACGGGGGTATAGAGGAGGTGGGTGATCGGGGAAATTTAGGTGCAAGAGCAAAGATGGCAACCCTCTCCCCTTCATACATATCTTAGTGCAGCCTGAGCGATGTGGAGCACTGTGAGGACTAACCTCCAGCCCAGTGAGATGTCAGATATACGAACAAAACCCGAGAAATTTTAACCACATTCAATGAGAAGGGCAAAAAATCTGAAGACGTTCTGGGTCCTAATTTTTTTTTTGCAGTGGACTATATATACATATATATATATATATATTATATATATATATAATATATAATATATATATACATAAAATATATATATATACATGATATATAGATATTACATATATATATATAACATACTAATATATATACATAATATATATATACATATATATATATATACATATATATATATATACATACATACATATATATATACAGACATAATATATACATATATACATATCTATATATTTATAATATATTTATATATTATATTTATATATATATTTATTTATTTATTATTTATTATTTATTACAGTGGAGTTCAACCCTAGCGATCTGCCCTTATGTTAAAAGATAAGGCGTATGAATTATAGAGGACAGGATGGTATGACAGCAGAGTGGTATATGACGGTGGATGGATAGTACAGGAAGGGAAAATAGGAAGGAAAAATCCTGCTAATCGGTGTATGAAAAGGTTGACCAAAAATATCTAGGTGAATTTATATTCATAATTTTGTTATGTTTGTATGGCCTGCAAATTATTTTAAATGTGAAATGGATCTCTATTACAAATATTCAATCTCATTCATCTCGTCTTCATTGGCTGTTCCAACATGTAAATCCAATGCCCCCCCGGAATTTTTTTGTGTTAATAAAAAAATAAAAACGAAGTCCAAAGTGATTTGTGGTTCTCTTCATCATATTACTGGATAACGACAAAAATATTTTGGTTGTACTTAGAGCATATTGCATAATTAGTAATGTTTTATGGGTGTTTGAACAGTCCATGGCCCGTACGGAGAGTCATGATTGAAGGGTGAGCGACGGACCTTCGTTGACAGGAAGGGTACCATAAAAGGGATATTTTTCCCCCCCGGAACGAAGAGCAGCGAGTAGGTCGGCCACACAAGACACGTTCACTTCGTGTCTTTGAACGACCGTCGTTCGCTTTTGATTCTTCATAACGAAAATATCCCTTTTATGGTACCTTCCTCGTCAACGAGGTTGTCGCTGCCCTTCAGCATGACTCTCGATACGGGCCCATCAGTCTTAGCGGCTAATGGTTCTGTGCAACACCTCTAAAACATACTGTCTCTGCAATATGCTTAGAAAGTGTAACCGTAAATATTCCTCAATCAGTTAATAAAACAGGGAAAATGGTCATTAGGGCCCTACGGCGGGCCGCTGGGAGCGGCCAGCCGGTGAGCCCTCTGAGCAAATCCCCAGCGGCCTAGTCGTACACTTCCGTCGGGCACGCCGGTAAGACATACGGAGGGCCTCCGGAGTCCCCCTCCGTCTTTGGGTGTTTGGCTGGGGGCCGGCAGGCGGGCGCGCGCACCCAACCAAACCAGGTGCCGGTGATTGAAATGTCTAGTCCACAGAGCGACACGTCATAACCCGACGGTTCGTTTCACGAGCTAGTCTTCCTCACTCTATGTCATTCCAGGCACCAGTGGCCTGAATGTTTACAGGCTGTTTTAGGAACTTGAACTTGATTTGGGGGGGGGGAGCACCCAGCAGATGGTGTCAGTGAAAGCCTTTGGTCCGGCGTTTCTCCCACCACACGGATTCTGTAGGAGAGCAAGCAAAAAGGGGAAAGCAAAACTAGGGATTTCTTTTTCCCCTCCTTCCTCTCTCTGCATCACATTCATACGGGTCCCCCATCATGAGGGGCACCCTGCCCTCGCATGCTCTCTCCTACGTTGCTCTCCAAAGAGTTTGCCAAGAATCTTTTTTACACTCTCAATCACCGACTTTCACTCCTCCAATCAGGACACAACCCCAGCAGGTACTCCATCTCCACTCTCCTGTCTCTCATCTCTCGCCATTCTTCCACTCCGACCTCTCCTACCACTACCTCCAACATCTGTGTTCTAGCATATCATTTCAGTTCAGTTGTTGGCGGGAGTCAGGCCTTTTTCACGGCACCTCCCTGAACGTGTTTCTTCTTGCTGTCGGGGGTCTTTACTTTAGTTTCTTCTCTATTCTATCTTGTTAGTTTCTTTCTTGTTCTTTCTTCTTATTTTTCTCGGTCATCAAAAAACTGTGAGTGTCTTGTTGCTTCTTGCCACATATCCCCTCTCGAACAAATACTACCCCACCTATATCCTTCTTCTCCTCTAAGAAGGTTTTGTAGCCTCCACACTTTTCTTTCTTTCATTACTGTAGGCTGGGCACCATAAACAGAACATTGTTTTAGTCCTCCTTTTCCGCCCCACATAAACAGGTTATTTCTTTTCCCCAGAACCTCCTTCTGTCGTTTAATGTAGTTATTTGTTCTGCACTGAACAGTAGTTCTGAAGCTTGGTCATTGCTGTATATTTCTTCTTGGCTCCCTTCTCTTTCTCTCCCATGTTGTATATTTTCAAGTTGCTTTTTCATTCATTTCCGTCACCCATTTCTGTGTTCCAACTCCTCATTGTTTTCATTATTATCTCCTTGTCTCACACCTCAACCCTGGTTCAGACTCCCGTTTTTCTCAAATCTTGCATTACAGCTTGCATCCATTATTTTCGTCTTTTCTCAATCATTCTCCTTCCTATCCTTTTCCTAGGCATTCCCGTCTATTAATACATACTCAAGTATTTCCACTGTCCCTCCTTATTCTATTCCTAACACTGGATGCTCCCACTTCCCCCTGGAGCGCCGCCCCCTGTGTATATGCCTGTGCCCCAAAGATTTTACGGTACACCCCATTTTCAATTTCTCGTAATTTATCCATTCTTGCTTTGTTAAAATGTGGATCACATTAACCCCATATAGTATTGATGTAATGGCCACAATTGTCCAGTACGTTTTCCCTATTAGAATTTTTGAGCAACTTTTTGCGATGATACCTTACGTCATATTTGCCATTTTTCTTGCCTATTAAACATTTCTTCTTTTGTATTTTGAAACAATTCTCTTGTCATTTATGTATCCCTAATAATTTCATTCATCTCTAACATTTAATTCCCAACTTTCAGGCTTATCTTTCATATTGAAAATAATGATGTTCTTTTATTTTTATTCATTCCAATCCATAATCCTTACCTATTATCTAGCCGGGTACTACTGTTCTGCCTCCTCTATACTACTTGCTAGTAACATCCCGTCGTCTGCAAAGAAAAAGTGATGTTATGCCTAAAACAATTCATCCTTAAACCCCTTGCCTAGTTCTTCTAATTGCTGGATAATCCTGAAGGTCACTATTTAAAACAGGAGTTGTTGAAGCCGTAAACCCTTGCTAATTCCACCTTGTTACAATTGATCTCTAATTCTTTACTGATCCTATTCTATCTGGTCTTGTCTCCTTATATATACGTTGCTATGAATTCAATAATTTTAGGGTTCATCTTATATTGCATTAATACAATTCTATCATTTTTCCTCTCTTAATACTATCAAGGCCTTTGCAAAAATCTATTGAAATGACATTAGTGGTTTCTTTGTTTATATGGACCTCTCTATGCAATACTAGTATGAATAAATTATTTTCATTTCTACTGCCCCTGTGATCCTGCCTGTTGTCTTCCCTATTTCATTTTTCCTAATATATCTTCCAGACTATTCTGATTACAAGCCCCTCATCAATTTTATACCAACATTAGTTAGTGCTATTGGTTCTTAATTCCCAAGCTTTGCGCTTGCTTAACCTTTGTATCATTACTGTCCTTGAATCCCTCCATCCTCCGGACATTTCCCGGTCTCTACACGTTTTCATACCTTTTTCTAACACTGTCATAATGTCTTACTCTTGAAAGTTACTTATAATATTCTGGGTTTATTTCAATTCTTCCCCCCCCCCCCGCTGCTTTTTTGTTCTTCATCTTCTTTAAACACTTCATCACCTTGGTCTTCATTGATCTGTTCCTCTTCCAAGTTATATACATCCTCCCGTGTACTCTTTTCTCGCCATTCCATATGTTCCTCTTACTCCTATGCTACACGTCTCTGTGTATTCCCTTTCCATTCTCTTCCACTTCATCTACTCTTTGTAACTTAATTGTGCTGGCTTCCCGTCTATGTCCTGTTTTTTTACTTTACTGTATTCCTTATATATTCCTTTTCTTCTCTGCGTTCACACTGTGTCTATCTCTCATTATCATATTTCTTGTATATTGTTACTCCAATATTCTTTGACTCCTTCCTCTGCCTTTCCTCTTTCCAACTCTATGCCATCCTCCCCATATACCTTAGTGCACTCTTTTCCTTTATCTTTTCTCCCTTTAATATTTTGATTATTCCCACCTCTTTTTCCTTCCACTTTACCTTCCTGATTTCTCTTGTTAATTTATCTTCGGTTTATATATCCTTCCTTATTTGTATTTGTACTTTTATCTTCTGTTGATATATCTTTCCTTCCATTCTCCTCCTCATCTGTACTTGGGCATTTCTCCTATTTCTATTTAGCCTTATCCTCCTCCTTTATCCCCTCCTTATGTCATTACATTTATCCATATAGCTTCTGCTCCCTCACCATTTTTCTTCTCTTTCTTCTATATGTACATTTAATACTTTTATTCGCTGTTTCTTTAATTCTCCACTCTACTTTCTAAACGTTATTCTCTTTCCCTACTACTTGTGCTTCTAAATTTTCCTAAAGCTCTCCAATTGATTTTCTATCTGTCCTGTAGTATTCTTTCACTATCCACTCTTTTTCCTTGTACTCTTTCCTTTCTTCTTTGGACCTTTATTACTATTTCTATCAAGTTATGGTCTGATAAAGTCAAATTTTCTTTCTCCTCGTCTATCATCTTCCGTGAAATCTCTTATAAATGATCCGTCACCAAAGCAAGTCTATTACACTCTTTTGGTCTTCTCTACCCCATTGTGTACTCTCCCTGACATTTTTCATCATTCATTAGCATCTTAAGGCGGTTTTTCCATCCAGGTCGGACTATTTCACCATTCTGTTCACCACCCTGTTTTTCCTTTAAAGCAACATGTCCATTAAAGTCCCCAGTATCGAGAGTGGTTGTGTGTTTCTCCTGTATTATCTTCTCATCTCTTGGTTCATGTCGTTGGTTTCTCCCTACATACACTTACGCTGAAGTATACTATAACTATCCTAACCTCCCAGCCTTCTATTTTTCCTTTTACCTGTAACAAATCTTTACATTTGTTTCTATCTTAGCTAATTCTATTCCATATTTTCCTTGTAAAATCATCATAAGCCCTCCACCCTTCCTATCCTTTTATCTATCCATACATAGCTATAACTGCTAAACACTCCTTTCCAAAATTTACATCCCTTACTTTCGTCTGAGTTTCGTTATAGCATACTTATGCTGTTATCGGTTGCTAGTTTCTTTCTACTTCTCTACTTTACTTTTTGTAATCCTTGTACATTTAGTATTTATTTTTCATCCCTTTCTCTCCTCCTTCCCTTTTTCCATTTTCCTCACTCCTGCATCTCATTCTCCATCCCCCTTCCCTCCGTTACGCTGATGATCTTAGCTTTCTTTATTATCACCTACCACCTCTCTTCGTTCACCTGTAGTTTTCCTTTAGTAAGCATCTTCCTCTCTCTCGTTAGTCTTGTTACTGCTAGTCCTCTCTTCCTTTATACCTATCCTCCCGAGCATTTCTCAGCTCCTTGTTCTTTTTATGATGTCCCACTTAACATACCCATCAATCAGGCATGCAACATAGGTCTTCTATCCCTCTCGTTTTGTTCCAGTCGGATACACCTTCACCCACTTCCACTCCTTCCACACCAAGAGCCTCCTGAACACATACCACACATCTCTTTATCGCTTTCTCCCTTTCTTTACCCTCTCTTTCTCACTTTCCTCTACGTAAACATCATGACATTTTTCCTCCTTCTTTCTTTATCTTACCTTTCGTCCAAGTTCTATCATCTCTTCAGTTACTCTTCTTAACCAATCCTCATCCCTCTCATCCATCCTCTTTTTCCATCTCATCCCGCTTTTCTTTCCTTTTCTCCATCATCTTCTTAATAGCGACCAGCTCACCCTCAAAAACTCACTGTACTTTCCCCCTATTCTCTCAATTCTTCAACTGTCCTTGCATTTTCATTCATTTGTCTTCAGCACTGCTTTAGTAGTCTCCCTGTGACTCATATAACTCCTTCCTGATCTTCCGGATTTCCTCCTGTTTATCTCATCTCCCTTTAAGGCTTTCTTCCACTTGAGGGTTAATCATGTATGTAACATAAAACGTTGTTGATCTTGAGGCTGATTGCCGCACGTTTGGTGTTTACCAGCACACAGATGCACGGATCTCGCTTAGGAAAATGATCAGCTGAAGCTAGTGTCAAAGTGCCCGCCAAAAACTGCGTGAAAGTCAATTCTGTGGACACTGTTTTTTCGTCTTCGTTTTTTTTTTTTGATCATGAAAATATCAGGTACGGAAGTACGGCCCAAAATTTGCAGGTCAGTACCTGTTACTTCCGTACCTGTGAAAAACTTTCCGTACCTCCGGACTTCCGGACCTAGTTTGGAAGTCCGTAGGTACGGAGGTACGGAGGTACGGACAGAGGTACGGAAGTGCCCAGCTCTGTAAGTAACTGCTCGTATTTTCGGGACCTCCCTGTACCTCTAAACGCGTTACGAACGTTCCAAGATCAATCTAAGTGCAAAGATGATCTTAGAGACGCGTTACGAACGTTCGAACATCCGGCCCCAGGCCTTTAAACCGGCTGCTCCTGTAGTATTGTTCTTGTTCTTGTTTTAGGGCTGTAGAGTCTATTGTCTATTTCTTATATACCACATTCTTTCCAAAAACTCTCACTGTCTCAATCATCCGTCCACTTGTCTCACCACACAGTCCCAGCAGTAATAACATCCATTCTCTTCCTGTCCTTTCAACCACCTCGTTCATGTCACCTCCCATTTCAGTCAGAACCACACGCATCATTTCCATTCTCTCCCCGCGATATAATTATCAACCTTCGAGCTCGAACTTGACAGACGACCTACAAAAGCGATCCTAAGCAGAAAAGGTCACAAGAAGAAGAAGAATAATCTAGGAATATTTAGTGGAGACAAGCGCCAGCCTAAGCCAACGTGCAATATTTACGGCTGTGTAGGCTGCCCCTGTATCATTGTTGGTGCTTTAGGCCCACCTGGTGTTTGCCTGTGATGCTGTGGATGTAATAGGTAAGGAGGAGTGTGGTGGTATAAGTGTGTGGATGGTGAGAAAAAGGAGAGTGCGTGCAGAGGCTTTCGTGTTGCGTGGTGTGTTTATTTACGTGATTGATTTGGTTGCTGGTGTTGGGAAAAGGTTGGGTTGAATTAAATGATAGTGAGTATAGTCAGGAGTGTGTATGAAGCCGTCAGGGCAAGATATAAGTTATTAGAAACAAGGGGCTAGGAGAGGCGCGCCCGTCCCGCGGTCTGGACTGTGCTGATGGCGACGGCGGAGATGTTTATTCCTATCAGATCATTTTTGTCCGTGATTTTGACCAAAATAACAGGTTGCCAAGAGGATTGAAGGTTAGTGGAAGACGTGGTATGGACAAGTGCCAGGCAGTTATTGTCACAGATGATAGTCACTGGAGCAAGCAGCTCAGCCTAAAAGAGTGAGGCGTTTTTTTGTCACAATGAGTAACTTTAGTGGAAGTGAGCTTGAGAAACATTCCGTGACACACAGTGGCGTCAAGAATTATGAATGTCTAGAGTGTGGGAAAAAATTTAATCGTAAGGCTAACCTCACCAAACACACCCTGACACACAATAGCGATAAGAATTATGAATGTGTAGAGTGTGGGAAAAGATTTACTGAAAAGTTTAGCCTCACCCGACACTCCCTGACACACAGTGGTGTTAAAAATCATGAATGTCTAGAGTGTGGGAAGAGATTTGCTCTAAAGTTTGATCTTGCCAAACACACTCTGATACACAGTGGTGTTAAGAATTATCAATGTCTGGAGTGTGGGAAAAGATTTACAAATAACTCTGATCTCACCAAACACACCCTGAGACACACTGACTTGAGGGAGTTCAAATGTGATATTTGTGGCAATTGTTTTAAGACAAAGATGGATATTGCCAGCCACGTGAAGATCCACATGAACCACATGTACAACCTAAGTACACACAGCGGTGTCAAGAAATATGAATGTCGTGAGTGTGGGGGAAAATTTAATCGTAAGTCTAACCTCACCAGACACTCCCTGACACACAGTGGCGATAAGAATTATGAATGTCTGGAGTGTGGGTAGAAATTTACTTGCAACTCTGATCTCACCAAACACGCCTTGATACACACTGACTTGAGGGAGTTCAAGTGTGATGTTTGTGGCAAGTGTTTCAAGACCAAGAAGGATATTGCCAGGCACGTGAAGATCCACTTTTGAGATGCTGTGTTGTGTGGACAAGTGTGGTTGTAGTGTGGTGGCAGCTGTGCCCTTGTGTTCTGTGAGGGAGTAATGGCCCCAGCAGTTGTTGGGTTGGCAGTACAGGTGTGAATCAATAAATATGTTTATTTGTTCAAGTCTTTGTGTGTGTATATTCTCATGTTTGATCTCAGGGTTGGCAGTTTATTTATCAGTTTAAGAAGAGTGTGATGGTGATGGAATGAATGGTGAAGGCGTTGAAGTATTGTGAGCTGGCCTGGACCTGTGGCATAGGAACTGGTGATGCTGGTGTGATGGTTGGTGTTAACATGGGTGTTACTCCAGGGCTGAAGGCTGAAATACCAGGCCTTGTGTACATGTGTGTGTGTGTCAACCTCTACACTTGTGTCTGCCTGTGTGGCGCACTTACGCACACACTTTGCTCAGTATTGTGGAAAGAAATTATGCAAACTATGAGGAAACTATGCTCACGATCACCTCTGCGTTGTCTTGGAAACCCCGCATACTTTCCATTGCCTTTCAAAAAATAAAATGTGCCACTAGTCATAACTTCATGTCATTTTACCATTGCATAACTTTGGTACAGTGCTATGTCGAGTTACATCAAGAAGTTATTTTTCAACAAAAAGTATTAATAAATGCATTCATGAATAATTTCATAAAGTATTCGTATTTGTATTCGAGTTAAGTTTTTCAATGTATTCGTATTCGGAGGAATTTGGAATATTCGTAGTCTTATTTGATTTGAATACTCAACTCTTGTATTCACTTCATCGCTGGTCTTGACCAGCCTGTGTGTGTGTGTGTGTGCAAGGTGCTTTATTTACACTACAGTGTGCTCTTGACCAGCCTGTGTGTGTGTGTGTGTGTGCAAGGTGCTTTATTTACACTACAGTGTGCTCTTGACCAGCCTGTGTGTGTGTGGTGTTTTGGGGGAAATTTCTTTATTTACACTGTACAGTGTGCTCTTTTACACTGTTGTGTGTGTGTGTGTGTGTGGGGGTGTGCAAGGTGCTTTTTTTACACTGTACAGTGTGGGTCTTGACCAGCCTGTGTGTGTGTGTGTTTGTGGTTGTGGGCCCGGTGCTTTATTTTCATGTTTCAGGTGGGTTTGACCAGCCTGGTGGGGGTTTTTGTTGTGGGTTTTGTGTGTGCAAGGGGCTTTATTTTTCACTGTACGTGCTTTGACCAGGCCCGTGTGTGTGGGGTGGGTGTGGGAAGGTTTCCCTTTTTTTACAATTAAAAGTGTGCTTTACCAGTCTTGGTGGTGTGTGTGTGGGGGGTTTTGGGGGTGTGTATGTGTGTGGGGCAAGGGGGCTTTATTTACCTTTTGCTCTTGACCAAACCTGTGTGGGGGTGTGGGGGGTGGGGTGTGTTGCAAGGGGTTTTTTTTTCAGTGTTTCCCCTTGCCAGCCCGGGGGGTGTGGGTGTGTGTGTGGTTTTGGTTGGGGTGTGTGTTTTTGTTTTGTTTTTGTGTGCCAAAGGGGCTTTATTTACACCCACAGTTTGCCCCTTGACCAGCCTTTTTGGGGTGTGTGTGGGGGTTTTGTTTGTGGTGTGTGGCCCAAAGGGGGCTTTATTTACACGGTACAGTGGGCTCTTGCCAGCCTGTGTGTGTTGTGTGTTGGGGTGGTGGGTGTGTGTGTTGCAAGGGGCTTTATTTACAAATGTACAGGGGGCTTTTTGACCAGCCTGTGTGTGTGTTTGTGGGTGTGTGGCCCGGTGCCCTTTTTTTTCCCCTTTCAGTGTGCCCCCTGACCAGCCTGTGTGTGTGTGGGGTGGGGGTGTGCAAGGTTTCTTTTTTTTAAAACTGTACAGTGTGCTCTTTTACCAGCCCCGGTGTGTGTGTGTTGTGGTGCAAGGTGCTTTATTTTCCTGTACAGTGGCTTTTTGGGCCAGCCTGTGTTTTGTGGGGTGGGGGAAGGTGTTTATTTACACTTTTACAGTGTGCTCTTGACCAGGGTGTTGTGTTGTGTGCAAGGTGTTTATTTACAAATGTAAAATTTTGCTCTTTAAACCCGCCCCGTGTGTGTGTGGGGTGTATGTGTGGGGGTGTGCAAGGGTTTATTTAAACTGTACAGTGTGCTCTTGACCCCGCCTGTGTTTTGGTGGTTTTTGTGTTTTGTGTGCAAAGGGGCTTTTTTTACCCCTCAGTGTGCTCCCCCTTTGGCCCCGCCTGTGTTTTGGGGTGTGTGTGTTTTTTGTGTGCAAGGTTGGGTTTTTTCCCCTGTACAGTGTGCTCTTTACCAGCCTGGTGTGGGGTGGCAAGGTGCTTTATTTACAGTTGCTCTTTACCAACTGGTGTGTGTGTGTGTGTGTGTGTGTGTGTGTGTGTGTTTTTTTGGGGGGGGTGTGTGTTTTGTGGTGGGAAAGGGGCTTTAATTTTCAGTGTGCTCTTGGGCCAGCTGTGTGTGTGGGGTGTTTTGTGTGTGGGGGACGGTGCTTTTTTTACAGTGTGCCCCCTGCCGCCTGTGTGTGTGTTTTGTGTGTGTGTGTGTGTGTGTGTGGTGGAAAGGGGCTTTAATTTTAAAATTGCTCTTGACCAGCCTTTTGTGGGGGTGTGTGTGTGTGTGGAAAAGGTTTCTTTTTACAGTGCCCCTTGACCAGGCCCGTGGTGTGGGGGAAGGTGGGTTTATTTTCAGGGGGCTCTTGACCAGCCCGTGTGTGTGGTGTGTGGGAAAGGGGCTTTTTACAGTTGCTCCCCTTTACCAGCCTTTGTGTGTGTGTGTGGAAAAGGGGCTTTATTTACAGTGTGTCTTGACCAGCCCGTGTGTTTTTGGGGTGTGTGTGTGGAAGGGGTTTATTTACAGTGTGCTCTTGACCCCGCCCGTGTTTTGTGTGTGTGGGAAGGGCTTATTTTCAGTGTGCTCTTTACCAGCCGTGGTGTGTGTGTGTAAAGGGGCTTTAATTTTTCAGTGTGGGTTTTTGACAAAAAAAACCCGTGTGGTTTTGGAAGGTGCTTTTTTTACCGTGTGCTCTTGACCGCCCGTGGTGGTGGAAAGGGGCTTTATTTCCCGTGGGGGTTTTTGACCAGCCTTGTTTTTTGTGTGGGGGGGAAGGTGCTTTATTTACCCGTGTGCTATTGACCCGCCGGTGGGGTGGAAGGGCTTTTTTTTACAGTGTTTCTCTTGACCAGCCTTTGGGGGTTTTTTGTGTGGAAGGGCTTTATTTAAAGTGTGGGTATTGACCCACCCTGTGTGTGTGGGAAGATGCTCTCAAATTCCTACCTGTTTTCTGTGAGTTGTCTATCTGCTAGCTGTACATATCATTCGGTTTCATTGAGACCCCTGTAAGGAGTTGCGAGGGTCAAAAGTAACCTTGCATGGTGCATGGGCCACTTTTTCCTTATAAACAAATTTATTATCAAAAACACAGCAAAAATCTAGCACATCATTTAAAGGGAGGTTTATGGCCATTTTGCGGTAGTGGGGGTAATGCAACCCAAATTATGTGGAGGGGCCGCGGCGGGTCGGAGCAGAGGGAGTCAGGGGAGTACAACATGGGGGGGTTTTTTTAGAATGCAAAATTTTCCTGTATTAAATGGCTGTACCCAAAAAAAATATTTCACTCGAAATTAACCACGCCTTACTTATGGGGTTGAAGTTTTCCAAATCTATCTTTACCTAAAAGTGAGAAAATGGGTCCATTTATTAATGGTTTCTCTGGTGATAAATTTTTCGAATTTTACGCCAAGATTTTTCTCTTGTGTATTACCTTTTATTTTTATTTTTAAAATTTTTTTTTACATCAAAGTGGCCAAGGGCAAAAAAAAATGAAAAAAGCCTGTTTAAATTTCCAGCCCTTATAAAGAAGATGTAAGGAATATAAAAATTTTGGGTGGGTAATTTAGTGGGGAGGTCGTTGCCCTCTCGAAAATATTTAAGTCATAGAAAGGTGGAAAATAAAAAACAAAAGGAGTTCCGAGTTACCAGGAAGGGGAAAAAGATGAAATACTGGTTTGCTTTTTGCATTAGGAGGGACAGAATAGGGAGGGGAATGAGTAGAAAGTCTTGTGCGTGAGCTTCCCCGAGGGGGTGGGAAAGGAAGCAAGTACAGAAGAGCAGTGAGAATGAAAAAGGGTAAAAATAGCAAAAGAAAAAACTTGCGGCGGTGATTTAAAGATTGAAGACAGTCAGTCAGATGAGGGGAGTTGATGAGAAAAAAAGCTTTAGACACAACCCTTTTTAGGAGACTGATGGGTGGATCCTCCCAAACAGAGGGGCATACCCATAAGGGGCAGATAAGGCCCTAAAAGAGCAAGGTTAGGGGAGGGGGGGTAGCGGAAGGGAGCGTCTCCGATGGCTTTCTCGGTGACCGAGTTCGTCCCGAAGAAAACCAAAATTTTCGCCCGTCGAGTGGCCCAAGAAAAAACCCCCATGCCCTGCCCACAATCTACCCTTTGTTGCGAGTGCACGGAGGACACAGGGGGGGGCATGAGCCCCCACAGGACACTATAAAAAATCTGCCTGCCACCCCGGGCGAGGACCAACCATCACAGCCCCCAAATGAACCTCCGAGCCTACCCCCGAGCCGGTCACCACTGCTACAGGGGCTAGGGCACAAAGTAAAAAAAAAAAAAAAAAAAATTGGGAGGGAGAAAAAAATGGACGCAGACGCCACAGCACACCCAACTTTTTAAACTGTTTTAGCAAGAGTTAGATGTGAATTTCAGTTTGATTTTTAGTAAAAGAAGTCCTAGAATGTTTTATTTTAAATGAGAGACAGTTGTGTGTCGTTTAAGAAGAGGGGGTAGTTTTCTAGAAGGGGTTTTTCGAGTAGATAGGTGAAGAAATTTGTTTTTGGGCATTGAACAAAAAAAAGTTTGCTTTGCCCCAATCAGAAAATTTTGAAAATCAGAATTAGGCGCTCTGTGGCACTCTCCGTGAAAACACTTTTTTCCTGTTGAGTTGGGTCTAATGAAGACTGAAACGGGAAAATATTTTCCTAGTTATGAATACACGGAAATAAGTTAACCCGTGCGGGCCCGTCTCCCTTTTCTCAAAGGTCAATTTTATCTTGAAAACGTGTGTGTGTGTGTGTGGTATTTTTACCTTTAACATACAGGAAAGAGCTATGCTATAGTCCCTCTCCAAATCTAATTTTCCCGCTTTCCCTTTTTAAGTCCGAATACTTTTGTTTACACTTTCCCAAAAGGTTTTTGGCTTTATGCTTTAAGGGGAAGCTTATTTTTTTATATCTCTCGCATGTGTCCTTTAAATTTTCTTCTCAGCCCTCTTGCCTTCTATCGTCCCACACAAAAGTCTTCTCTGTAATTTTTTTCCAGCCCCATTGGCTCTATACACTGCAAAAAATTCCCCCTTTTTCTCTTCTTTCTCAAGGTTTTTTTGTCTTGAAAGTCTTTCCTCATAGGAAAAATCTTCAGTTTGGGACCCTTTTTGTGGCGTTTTTGTACTTCAATTTCCTTATATCCTTTTTTATGTGGTGCCCAAAAACTCCCGCATATTCCAACCTTGGTGAATCAAGATGTTAAAAATTTTTAATCATCTTTTTCACCAGATATTTGAATCCCATTCTTATTTTCCTCACAATGAATGTATCTCCTGTGATTTTGTTTATATGCTTCTAGGTGACAAATTGCCCGAACCCAACTCCAGATCTTTTCGCCCTTTTTTTTATTTCCTTAATTTCCCATCGAATACTTTCCTCTCTGTTCTTTTGTACTCCCATTTCCCATTTTTAACTTTTTAGCATTAAACTCCTTTCCCTATATTTGACCTATCGAAATCTTTCTAGACCCTTTTTTGAAACCCTCACAGTCCTCTTTATTTTCTATTTTTCTTAGTATTTAGCATCATCGGGAAAATAAACTCATATAACGTTTTCCCTTCGTCATATCATTTAATAGACCAAGAAATCACGGGGGCCAATACGACCTTGAGGAATCCACTTATACACTGCACCCATTGACTTTTACTTTTTTACGTTTCATCTCTCTGTTGCTCAAAAAGTTTTCCCTCCACTTCAGCAAACCCCCCTTCAATTTCCCCCTACATGTTCTATTTCCCAGAGCAGTCTTTTATGAGGTACCTTTTCAAATCCTTTTTTGGCCCAAGTATGTGCAATGACCCCCCCCCTTCTTTCCCGGGTCAATTGATCACTCGAGTAAAAGCTTAAAAATTCTTTGTACATGACATTCCTCTCTAATCCAAAACGGCCCACCGCGAGGGGGTTTTGTCTCTTCCAAATATTTAACCTCTGCCTTCACTTTTTTTCACACATTTTCCCACTACCTTGTTAATGATACTGGCCTGAAATTTAGTGGTTTTCTTTTTTCCCCCTCCTCTGTAAATTTGGCAAAATTTTTGCTTTTTTCCAAATAAAGCGGGACTTGCCCCCTTGAGTGAATCTCAATTACATATGTAATTTTCCCCTGCTATTGGGTTTCGCACTCTTCTTTATCCGTTCGACACTCCTTTGGGCCCCGGGGCTTCTCACATTTTACTTTCCATTAGCCTTTTACTTCTTTACTTTTCTTTTTGTCTTCCATTATATTTTTTTTTGCTATTATTTTTTCTTTTTAAATTCACTTTTTTTGTAAAACGTCTGAAGCACTTTTTTATCCCCTCAGTGTGTAAGCATCTTCTACACTATGCCTTCTACCTTCGCTTATCTTTTCCTTCCCTTTTTTTCATTTTTCATTAATTATCATAAAAAAGTTTCGGTTCGTTTTTACATTTTTATTATTTTCCCTCTCTATTTACTTTTTTCTTCTCTTCGGATTTTTTACATATTTTTTCTATTTGTTTTGTACTTCCCCCAAAGGGTTTGATACCTTTTTTTTCCCTCCAAATTCCTTTTTTTTTTCTCTCTAGTCTTGCAAATTCACTTTTTCTTTTAAAACCTTTTTTTTTTTTTCTTTTTTCTGTAACTACCCTTGGAACATAACTATTTATTCCTTGGGTTAAATTCAAAGTTTTTTTTTTTGGTACCCGCCCCAGAAATTACTCCAGTCTGTCTTCCGAAGAATGTTCTAACCTCAGTCTGCTTTTCCATAATTGTATTTTTTTCTTGGTTTTTTTCTCCCCCTTTTTTTTGGGTATCATTTTCAAATTCAATAGACATGGGCGCTCTTTCCAAGTGGGCACTGTAATTTACTTTTTTTAATTACTTTTCCCGTTTTTCGTCAATAGTAGGGGCGGGCTTGATGGTTCTTCCACCCCTGAAACTTGTGTTCTTAACCACTGAGTCATGATGTTTTTCATTACCAAATCCAAAAATTTTAAAACCCCCTGGTTTTTTCCCCTTTGATACCATTCTTCCCCCGCAAATTTTTTTGCAGTTAAAATCTCCCATCAAAATTTTGTTCTCACTATTTCCATCTATTTTTTAAACATTTGTTGGTCTTTACCAGTCTCCTATTCCCCTCTCCCCCAGGGAAGTCTAGGTGGAACGTTACGATACTAAGTTCTATTTTCCTTTTTTTATCACCAACTCTACCTTAAAACCTTGAAAAATTTTTTCCTTTTTTCCCTCCTACTACCCCCCAAACCTCCTTTTTAACACCAACACCACCTCCCTTTTTCGATTTCTTTTTTCCCCAAATTTATTGACCCTCCCCAACGGCAATCCTTAGAATATCGTTGTTTTTACTAGACCTAATATTCTGGGGTTTTGGCTCTAGGGAACTTTTCTTTGTTTAATTTGACATAGCCCCTTATTTTTGTGTACAATACCTGCCCCCTTTTTTATTTTTCTTTGCGTCTTCTCTTACTCTTTTCTCTTTTGATCCCCCTTCTTCAGTTTTTTTTCTAAAATCTCCCAAAGAATTTTTTTTTTCCCCTTCCGTTCTCAATTAGTTTTTTCTTGGGGTTCTTTTAAAAAGTACATTTAATCGGGTCTTTCTTCCCCATTCAATCTTTTCTTTTTCCTATTTTTTATATTCCGTCTTGCCCCTTTCCCTGCGGGCAATATATTAGTGTGTATTTTGTGACTAAATAACTTTTTGGGGGCGGGCCCCTCTTATATTGCCTAAAATAGTATCTCTTTTATTTTCTACCTCCGTATTTTTTATACTTTAAATTTTCTTTTTACACTTTTTTTTCTCCCCTTTTCCCTTTAAATTTTTTTTGGGGCATTTTTTCCTTTAAACCAAAAAAGATGACACATTTATTTTTGTCCCCCGTATCTCCACTAAATTTTCCCTTTTGTTTTATTTCTTTTACTATTTTTGGTCAATTTTTTTTCATTTTCTTGATCTTCAATTATCTGACAAACTTTCTTGGTTTTTTTTTTAAACTTCCGTCTTTTTTTCATTTCATTTCCTCTTGTGTCATTTTTTTTTTATGCAATAATTTTTGCGGCATTTTCAACCTTTCGCGTTTGTTTTTTCCCTTTAATTCGCCCACTCATTTTAAAAATAGTATTACTTTTTCCCCGGACGAACACTCTTTTTTCATCTTTTCTAATTTTCCATTAGTTTTTGTACTACATTTCCCGCATTTGGACTCTTTTTCTGGTCATTTCAGCCCTAATTCTTTTTTTGGGACAAAAACCACGAAATGTTTTGGCGGGGGTTTCCCTCCTTGTTTAGTTTTTCACTTTTTTTTGGCTAAAAAAAATGGAGACGGGACTATTTAAAATGCATAGCCCCACCTGTAATATCAATCTTTTGGGGGTCCCGCATCCTTTTTTGGGCCCCAGCGCCCGTCACAAAGGCCCGTTGGTTGGGGGCTTTTTTGAGCGCGCCTGATAACCGTGTTGTGGGTTGGTGTGGTGTGTGTGTGTACTAATCTCCCCTAAATCTAAAGTAAAATACAATAATGAAATAAAAAAAAAATTAAACACATTTTGCACACATTTACACGCCACAAGGCATGTACTTCAGCCTTTGAAAAAGACATAAAACTCACATGAATCTCTTAACTTATACCATGTAAATACAAAAATATAGATTTTTCATATGGTGCAATACTTAACAACTTTAAAAAAAAAAAAAAAAAAAGAGAGAGAGAGAGAGAGAAGGGGCGGGGGGAGGAGAATTGAAAACAAACAAATAGGAAAAACTAATCTAACATGTCTATCTGTAACACTCGATTATACCTGTCAAAAAAAAACCTTATTGTTGTTTAGATATATCATATTACACAGTACAACATACTAATCTTAAGACTAACTCATAGACTGAAACCACAACTCCCTCATTCCAGGGTGCAAGACCACATGCCTCAATGCCTCACTATAAAAGAAATGTACTCCCTGAAATACCATGTCTCATTCAGTTTCCAGAATATACAACATATTCATCTAACTTTCCGTGATAAATGCACAGAACTAAATGTTACTGCTTCAAGAATGGAACAAAATTTTGTTAATATACCAAGTAATTTTTAGTAAACATACTTTTACATAGTACATAAATTGATTGAGGCTCATGTTGTCCCTTGTATCTAATGTTATTGTGGTTAGTTTTCAATTCAAGCATGCTCCTTGTTAGCACATCTCTACCCTTCATCCAGTCACAGTATAAATCCTTTGGGTAGGATGTGTTTTGTCCACTGTTTAGCATTTTGTCTTTCTTGTTTCAATTTTCGTGCCCTATTATTTTTTCATCACCCTTGTCAAAAGATTTTCTCCGTCCACTCCTAGCAATCCCCCTCACTGACCCAGACATCATATACACTCTGTCTCTCTCCTTTGTGTATATTTACCTAAGTGTGATCAACAAGAAACGGGTTAGCTACATGTATATTCATAGGGTCCTCCCTGTCTCCATATCTCATTTGGTCAAAACTAGAATATTTATATTTCATTGTTCAGTTATTACACACAGCAATACATCTTTACGGAAAGCCATGCTTCTTAGCATCTTTCAAGTATTTTGTCTTCATCTTTTCCCCAAATCCTCTTGTGACTTGCATTCCATAGTATGGGTCATCCCTATCAATTCTTTCCTATCATTACTAACACCACTTTCAAGTCTCCTCTTTCTCTCATTACTTTCAGCAGAAACAAACCAAATTTCTCCTTAATTGGCGTCTGCTAGAATGGGAACAATTTTTGTGGTTACTCTTGAATCCTTCCAATCTTCTTCACTTTCTTTCTTGTGGTGAGACCTGAGAGCATGCCGCCAGGTATCTAACCCAAGGTGGATCATGGCCACAGTCAGCTAAGCATATCCTCATTCATGTAGGTAAATACCATTTTGATATTTTTTAATGAGTTGATATGCTGCAACAACTATCTAATTCAGTTTCATTGGCAATATATAGTCCTGAACTATGTAGTACTTCTGAGTACTTTCCCATACGTATTGGCTGTAGTGATTATCTTGCTTCACACTTCATAGATCCATCTTTCCTCTTTGCCCTCTTAACCATCTCTAATAGTTTACAATTTTCTGAATTAAATTCCATTCCCACTTCTGCTCTGTCCATAGATCTTATCTGCATCTTACAGTAACAATCACCGATCCTTCTCATCTTACACCTCCTCATCATTTTCACATCATCCACAAATATGTAAGCTTACATAGCTGTTCAACCCATCTGTCATGTAAATGTGTGTGTGTGTGTGTGTGTGAAAAATTCTCAAAAGGAGAATTGAAGCAAAGTATGGGACTTGCCTTTTGAAAAGAAGATGAAAAAAAAAATCGGGGAAATGTTTAAGCATTCTTGACTTCAAAAAAAATGTGTATGCTATCTGAAATATTGATCCTTTCAAAACTAGAATGTGTTCAGCATTTCCTGTTATATTTACAAGTTCTTTTTTGATACTGCAAAACACTTTTCACATCACCAACTGTATCAGAACAGGATGACGAATCGTTTTCACATGACAATAACTTTCCACGATCTGGATTGATGAGAATTTCCAGCAAGACATGAAAACTGCTAGATAAAAATGTTGTAGACCCGTCATGTACACCTACCTACCTCAGTGTACATGTGTGATAATTTGTGTGTGTGATGAACTGCTAAGGTTAGGCAGATCTGGGGTGATGTTGATTAATATGTATAGTATGTATGAAAGTCTATGTTACCTCGTACACAGGACACGCATGGGGCTAACAGTGACCTCAACAAAGGACCATGAAGTCAATGCACACTGGGACAAGAACCAGGTTACATCATTATCAAATCAGGAACTTTATCTCATCTTTCCTTTCATAGCTTGACTCTACACTTCTTTCCTTAGCCCTATGATTATAACAACAACAATCTGTAAATATGTACATTGATCTCTCACTCCATGCAAATGTTAATTGTATGATATTTCTATTTCCTATAAAGTACTTGACTGCAAATACTTTAACTGCACCTGAGCTTCAACTACAACGTAAAAGAATGATGGGTTTTTAAAAAGACATCACAAAGCAATCACTGATATTACAATGCATGGTAAGGCTCCCAAGTATCTGAGATCTAGTAGGCAAGCGCTCACACAAAGAGACAAATACTACACCCATACAGGTTGTCACACAAGTCAATATCTATTCAGTGATTCAGGGGGGGCTTTTGAAAAATGCTATACTACTGGCATAATAATTTGTGCCTCAGATGCATATTTGTGTATTTATGAAAAGTTTGATTGGTTTAAACAAATTTGGATTAGTTTTCGTTTATATTTCCATTTCAGAGCCACCCCCACTGACGATGAATGTGGAAGAACAGGAGTTTGTGGTAACATGCAAGATAAAAAAGTATGAAGTGCAAGAAAATTAGAAAAAAAATGTGAAAGAAAGTTTCATAAAAAAGTCATAAGGTGTTTCTGCGGGGATCCTGGTTGCCCAAACCCAAAAAATTTCGGTTGCTCAAATTTTGATCCCTGTTCAACCATCCAGGGAAGATGATTGGCCCGACCCGCAATCATTTGTTGTTGTTGTGACCGTTTGCAACCAAAAATGTTCCGATTGCAACCAAAAAATCCCCGCAGAAAATGCCTTACAAACAAGGTTATTCATAAGTAATAAGTAATTATTTTTTGTAGAACCAGATCTATGCATGACAAAAGCAGAAGTGGATGCCTATGAAAAACTGAAGAAAGAACCGCACCTGTTTAAGAAGCATTTGAAGAGGACGCACTAATGTCTCGGGAGGCATCTTATGTGCTAGAAATTGCGAGCGTATCAAAACACCTATTTCTCTACATTTTTTTTTAGCGATATGGGCCTAAAATAAAAATTTAAAGTCTTAGATAATTTGTTGAAAAACAATTAGGTAAACTTGTTTCAAATACACGATTCTGCATCTGCGGCACCTATCATTATGCCAGTAGGCTACATATGGCATTTTTCAAAACACCTGTAAGATCACCAAAATAAATAATAACTTTGAGACACCCTGTACAGGAAAAGCTGGGCAGGTAGAAGGTGGAAGAAGCAAGAGTGTCCTCGTGTGATGCTCCAGTGTGATGGAGGGGAAGAAAGAACCATGTGGGAAGGAGACAGGGGCTAAGAAGTGATGAGACTTAGGCGGGAGAGAAAAAAAGGGGTGTAGTTGGTTTGAGAGTAAACCATCATGACACTATCACATCAATATTTGTTTCCTCAAAACAGTGCAGTATTAAATGTTTTCTGATTATGCAAATCTTTAATAAACCAAAGTAGGAGCTACAGAATGCAATTTCTATAACAATGTGGAGTAAGATCTGAATAACAGGCACTGCATGAATTTTTAATGCCAAGGTTCAATGAGGACAATTTCCCAAAACAACTATTTACTTGGGAGATTCAGTATAATTGTCTTATCTGAAGGACTGTAACTATGTAGAATTGATTGAAATGCCAAAAAGGGAAATGTGCCAGACATCAGAGGTGATATGGCACTGGAAAAGCATAAAAAGAGAGGGGGTTTGAGAGAGAGAGAGTGAAAACGGTGAGGGAAGGGGAAAGGAACGGGATGTTAGGGTAGGATGGTCAATCAAATGAAGGACGTGTATCTGTTGGAGGAACAAGATTTGGGCTGTCGTTGTGATGTTATTCTGAAGAGCATGCCGAAGGGGCGGCAGCCCTCATATCCACACGGGCTATATCACGGGCCACATATCCACACACGTATCCACAGGGCACTGCTGGTCAAGGGGACTGTGAACAGGGAGCCAATGTACTGACCCATAGGTGTAATGTGAGTCCGACAGAGCGTTACACTGCCGTGGCCCCACAATTAACCCTTTTGAATCCCGTCAGAAGAATCCTTCCTCAGACGAACGGGCAGCAGGTGAACAATCACAATTTGGGGAATAAATCTTATTTTCATTTTTATAGTGATCATGGGGGGGTTCGAACCCATCCCGCCTTCAAGGTCGCCCTCCACAGCCGGGACGATACCACGAACCAAACGGATATCCACTTCGGAAAGTGGTTTTTTCTAGGCTATTTGAACCATTACACTATTACCAGAAGGGACCAGTCCGGTCAGGGTGGCTACGGAATGAAACTTTGCCAACCGCTGTTGGAGGCATCTTTGGAAACGAAGAGTATTATCAGAGTAAGGGGGGGGGGGGGTGAACGGGATGGTGATAAAACGGTCCCATTTTGGAGGAACCAAAGAAATGTTGAATTATGGAGAGGAGAGAAGTAGATGGGCGTGGGTGAGAGGAAGAGGTGACTGTGCGGGCTGTAGCTCTCCTGGAGGGAGAACAATGGTATGCAAGAGTAGCTATATATCAAAGACCCTCTACAAACAGTTGCAGGGGGTCTTTGTATATATGATGTAGAAGAAGGAAAAGAAGGTTGGAGAAGAGGAGGGAGGCAAGGATGAATTTATGAAAGAGGTAACGGGGTTGTGGGGCGGGAGTGTTGCCTGTTGCTGGGGAAATAGAGTCTTGATCTGTCTAGGGGACCCAGGAGTACTAAGGGTCTCTCAGGGTCTTGTCTGGGGTATGGGCATATCAGTATTCCGGGCCGGTCAAAAGAGGAGCAGGAGAATCCATAGAGTCATTTGATAGAGGGGCTGCCTTAAAGCCCCTTTTAGAAACAGGAGAAATATTATCAATGACTATGGTGAGCCTGGGGTAAAAGGTCGGCCCCCAAAAACCCCGTGAGGAGCAAAGGGGATAGTGGCACTGAGGGTATACCGTGCCCGTGGCACCCTGAGGCTGTTAACGACTGGCCCGAAGCCAGCCTCATATCCCATCAGCACGGCTCTCACACCTTAAGAGGAAAGGGGGATAAGAGGAGATATAGAGGGAAGGAGGGAAAAAGGAGGAAGACAGGAAAGGCCAGGCAAAATTTGTCAGACCGAGGACAGGGGCCCGAATCCCCCCCAACAGTGGGCCCGGAAAACAAGGAGGGGGGGGGGGGGGGGGGGGGGGAAACTTAGTAGAAGCATGAGATTTAAAAATCTTAGTATAGAGAAGTCTACATTTCAAGAAGCTGAGATTAACAAAAGCTTTCCATAAATAAAAAATGAGCCCTGAATACTGGCATGCTAAATATTACCAAAGAGAAGTAGAAAGAAATGATAACTTGGTTGCTATACTCCTAGTCCTTAAAATCCCGGGGACGGATTAACAGCTTCTTGATCTATATGTTGCTATCATTGGTAAACCTATATTAGTTTTTACACAGCCCAAGTAGGTAAGAGAATAATTTTTTAATAATCATGAAAACTACTGGTTTGAATAATTGCCATTTTTTAAAAAAAAATTTGTTTTTGTTCGATGGCGGGGAACAAAATCAGTGTTTTCTCTTGACCACTACTAAGCCTGCCATGCCAGGCCATCCTGCTCCTTGGTGACAACTGAATCCTCCTCCTCTTTTTATTATGCTATGAAAATGACAAGCTCAAGCAGGGCTGGGTTTAAGCCCATCTGGCCTCGCACCTCTAGGGCCGCGTGCTGGAATCTATGTACTCTGGTCTGTTCAAAAACAACAACTCACAATCCGTTTTTAAAAGCACATTTTGATTGCTTTCCATGACTACTAAAGATAGCACTATCCCCCAGATTGGTCTGCAAATACTTTACTTATATCAAAAGGGTGGCTATGAAGGGAAAACCACCCATTACCATCAAGATCAGATACTTTTAAGAGTCTAAAACCCATGGCTGTGAACCTTGGGCGCAATAAATGGAGGGTCCCATAGTTTGTAAGGCCGACCCTGAGCTCAAACTGAAAAAAAAGGGACATGGCTCCACTGAATATACACGTTTTCATAACGAACATTACCGGGTGAAAATGGTAATCCATATCATATCAACAGTAACATTAATGACATGGGGCATCTTTTCATAAAATATTTTAAAAATATTGATACGCTGTCTTCCTCTTAATCTAATCAGTGTAGGGAGGCATTGGCCAAGTGGCTTGAGACTTGCTCAGACATCAGCCTGGAGTCAACATACATCCAGAGTAAGTATGAGCCTCTTGTTATTTGGGGTTATGTACAGGTTAGAGTAATATACTCTTGTCTATCACATTGCAACTTCAGAGTGCTATTTGTGTAAAAGCACTCTAATTGTCCTCATTGGCCTCATAAACTGAACATATTTTGTACTGCTAATAAGATAGTCAATGAAAGTAAACCAATATATTGCTAATGACATATAGCTAATCAAAATAACAAATCAACATTACTCAATGTTCAACATCTAATATAATATGGGCAACAAAATGTATTATGTAGGAAAACTCATTCCAATCTGTGATGCATTAGTTCTGGATTGCCAGTGCATCTGTCCCTCTGTCACTGGCAGGCAAGTTTCCAGACTTGAAATGTGACATTACATATTTCTCATCCACTTTTTATATCATATCGAATAAGTGTTTGATTTTCTTGTCCTGGAAGTCATAGTAAAGTGTCATACAAGTATAGTGACAGGGGACCATGAGCCAAGGCACTGCAGCCACCCTTCCCCTGCTGGCCCATCCATGCCTCACCCACTCAGCCAAGGCATTGCTCCTGCTCCACAGCACACAAGTATGGTAGATGTAGGACCTATCATATATCTAAGAGACTGACTTTCCAAATACGTATTCCATTTATAAACAATAACTGTGGAAAGATTTAGTAAAAACTGAATAATAATGAATAAGAATAAATCAATAAGCATTTTCTGCACCTGGACACATATGCAGATTTATAGAAATTCACATTAAGTGATGAAATCAACATGACATCTCATAGCAGTTCTGATATGTAATCCTCTATCTACGTAGAAAAAGATTTACAATCTTAAGGTAACTCTAAATCTTTGGATGTGGTTGTAAAGCATTGGGTTTCATAACATTATCTGAAAGTAAAAGAAATACAAATACGAGCACAAAACAATATAAGTATATATGTAAGTATATAAGTACGTATATATATATATATATATATATATTATATATATATATATATATATATATATATACTATATATATATATATATACGTTTTTTGTCATTTCCATTTTTATGACTGAATACATTTCTGGTGATTTTCACTACCTTTTCGGTTTTGTTTTCCTTTTAAATTTCGCCCACTCTATTTTAAAAATAGTATTATCTTTTTCCGGGAAACGAACACTCTTTTTTCCATCTTATCTAATTTGTCCATTAGTTGTGTACAAACACTTTCCAGCATTAGGACTCTTGTCTGGTTCTTTTTCAGCCTAATGTCTTTCTTTGGTATCAAAACCTCGAACGGTGTTTTGGCGGGAGTTTCCACCCTTTGTTTACGTTTTTCACTTTTTTTAGGCTAATCATATGGAGACGGGACTATTAAAACTGCATAGTCTCACCTGTAGATACTCAAGGTTTTTGGGGGGTTTCCTCTGCATCCTTTTTTGGGCCCCAAAGCGCCAGTCACAATGGCCAGTTTTGGGGGAGCTTTCTTGAGCGCGCCTGATACACCGTGTGTGTGTGTGTTGTGTGTGTGTGTGTGTGTGTACTAATCTCCACTATATATGATCTAAAGAAAAAATACAATAATGAACATAAAAAAAAGTCAAAAACACATTTGCACATCTATTCATCACTGCCACAAGGCATGTACTTCAGCCTTTGAAAAAGACATAAAACTCACATGAATCTCTTAACTTATACCATGAAAAATACAAAAATATAGATTTTTCATATGGTGCAATACTTAACAACTTTAAAAAAAAAAAAAAAAAAAGAGAGAGAGAGAGAGAGAAAGGGGCGGGGGGAGGAGAATTGAAAACAAACAAATAGGAAAAACTAATCTAACATGTCTACTGTAACACTCGATTATACCTGTCAACAAAAAACCTTATGTGTTTAGATATATCATATTACACAGTACAACATACTAATCTTAAGATAATCATAGACTGAAACCACAACCCCCTCTTCCAGGGTGCAAGACCACATGCCTCAATGCCTCACTATAAAGAAATGTACTCCCTGAAATACCGTCTCATTCAGTTTCCAGAATATACAACATATTCATCTAACTTTCCGTGATAAATGCACAGAACAAAATGTTACTGCTTCAAGAATGGAAAAAAATTTTGTTAATATACCAAGTAATTTTTAGTAAACATACTTTTACATAGTACAAAAATTTTGATTGAGGTCATGTTGTCCCTTGTATCTAATGTTATTGTGGTTAGTTTTAAATTCAAGCATGCTCCTTGTTAGCACATCTCTACCCTTCTTTCCAGTCACAGTATAAATCCTTTGGGTAGGATGTGTTTTGTCCACTGTTTAGCATTTTGTCTTTTCTTGTTTCAATTTCGTGCCCTATTATTTTTTCATCACCCCTTGTCAAAAGATTTTCTCCGTCCACTCCTAGCAATCCCCTCACTGACCCAGACATCATATACACTCTGTCTCCTCCTTTGTGTATTTTTACCTAAGTGTGATCAACAAGAAACGGGTAGTACATGTATATTCATAGGGTCCTCCCTGTCTCCATATCTCATTTGGTCAAAACTAGAATTTTTATATTTCATTGTTCAGTTATTACACACAGCAATACATCTTTACGGAAAGCCAGCTTCTTAGCATTTTTCCCAAAGTATTTTGTCTTCATCTTTTCCCCAAATCCTCTTGTGACTTGCATTCCATACGTATGGGTCATCCCTATAAATCTTTCCTATCATTACTAACACCACTTTCAAGTCTCCTCTTTCTCTCATTACTTTCAGCAGAAACCCAAACCCAATTTCTCCTTAATTGGGTCTGCTAAAATGGGAACAATTTTTGTGGTTACTCTTGAATCCTTCCAATCTTCTTCACTTTCTTTCCTTTGTGGTGAGACCTGAGAGCATGCCGCCAGGTATCTAACCCAAGGTGGATCATGGCCCAGTCAGCAAGCATATCCTCATTAAATGTAGGTAAATACCATTTTGATATTTGTTATGAGTTGATATGCTGCAACAACTATCTAATTCATTTCATTGGCAATATATAGTCCTGAACTATGTAGTACTTCTGAGTATTTTTCCCATACGTATTGGCTGTAGTGATTATCTTGCTTCACACTTCATAGATCCATCTTTCCTCTTTGCCCTCTTAACCATCTCTAATAGTTTACATTTTCTAAATTTAAAATTTCCCATTCCACTTCTGCTTTTGTCCATAGATCTTATCTGCATCTTACAGTAACAATCACCGATCCTTCTCATCTTACACCTCCTCATCATTTTTCAAAATCATCCACAAATATGTAAGCTTACATAGCTGTTCAACCCCTGTCATGTAATGTGTGTGTGTGTGTGTGTGTGAAAAATTCTCAAAAGGAGAAGAAGAAATGTATGGGACTTGCCTTTTGAAAAGAAGATAAAAAAAAAAACGGGGAAATGTTTAAGCATTCTTGACTTAAAAAATAATGTGTATGCTATCTGAAATATTGATCCTTTCAAAACTAGAATGTGTTCAGCATTTCCTGTTATATTTACAAGTTCTTTTTTGATACTGCAAAACCCCTTTTCACATCACCAACTGTATCAGAACAGGATGACGAATCGTTTTCACATGACAATAACTTTCCACGATCTGGATTGATGAGAATTTCCAGCAAGACATGAAAACTGCTAGATAAAAATGTTGTAGACCCGTCATGTACACCTACCTACCTCAGTGTACATGTGTGATAATTTGTGTGTGTGATGAACTGCTAAGGTTAGGCAGATCTGGGGTGATGTTGATTAATATGTATAGTATGTATGAAAGTCTATGTTACCTCGTACACAGGACAGCATGGGGCTAACAGTGACCTCAAAAAAAGGACCATGAAGTCAATGCACACTGGGACAAGAACCAGGTTACATCATTATCAAATCAGGAAACTTTATCTCATCTTTCCTTTATAGCTTGACTTTTACACTTCTTTCCCTTAGCCTATGTTTATAACAACCAACAATCTGTAAATATGTAACATTGATCTCTCACTCCATGCAAAGTAATTGTATGAATTTCATTCCTATTTAAAGTACTTGAACTGCAAATACTTTAACTGCACCGAGTCAATACAACGTAAAGAAGAGGTTTTAAAAAGACACACAAAGCAACACTAATACAATGATGTAAGGCTCCCAAGTATCTGAGATCTAGTAGGAAAAGCGCTAAAAAAAAGAGAAAAAACTACACCCATACAGGTTACACAAAGTCAATATCTATTTCAGTGATTCAGGGGGGGCTTTAGAAAAATGCTATACTACTGGCATAATAATTTGTCCCCTCAGATGCATATTTGTGTATTTATGAAAAGTTTGATTGGTTTAAACAAATTTGGATTAGTTTTCGTTTTATTTTTCCATTTCAGAGCCACACCAACTGACGATGAATGGGGAAAGGGAACAGGATTTTGTGGTAACATGCAAGATAAAAAAGTATGAAGTGCAAGAAAATTAAAAAAAAAAATGTGAAAGAAAGTTTCAATAAAAAAGTCATAAGGTGTTTCTGCGGGGATCCTGGTTGCCAACCGAAAAAATTTCGGTTGCTCAAATTTTGATCCCTGTCAAACCATCCAGGGAAGATGTTTGGCCCGACCCGCAATCATTTGTTGTTGTTGTGACCGTTTGCAACCAAAAATGTTCCGATTGCAACCAAAAATCCCCGCAGAAAATGCCTTACAAACAAGGTTATTCAAAAGTAATAAGTAATTATTTTTTGAGAACCAGATCTATGCATGACAAAAGCAGAAGTGGATGCCTATAAAAAAACTAAAGAAAGAACCGCACCTGTTTAAGAAGCATTTGAAGAGGACGCACTAATGTCTCGGGAGGCATCTTATGTGCTAGAAATTGCGAGCGTATCAAACACCTTTTTCTCTACATTTTTTTTTAGCGATTATGGCCTAAAATAAAAATTTAAAGTCTTAGATAATTTGTTGAAAAACAATTAGGTAAACTTGTTTCAAATACACGATTCTGCATCTGCGGCACCTATCATTATGCCAGTAGGCTACATAGGGCATTTTTCAAAACACCTGTAAGATCCCCAAAAATAAATAATAACTTTGAGACACCCTGTACAGGAAAAGCGGGGGCAGGTAGAAGGTGGAAGAAGCAAGAGTGTCCTCGTGTGATGCTCCAGTGTGATGGAGGGGAAAGAAAGAACCATGGGGGAAAGGAGACAGGGGCTAAGAAGTGATGAGACTTAGGCGGGAGAAGAAAAAAGGTGTGTAGTTGGTTTGAGAGTAAACCATCATGAACTATCACATCAATATTTGTTTCCTCAAAACAGTGCAGTATTAAATGTTTTCTGATTATGCAAATTTTTAAATAAACCAAAGTAGGAGCTACAGAATGCAATTTCTATAACAAATGTGGAGTAAGATCTGAATAAAAAGGCACGGGCATGAATTTTTAATGCCAAGGTTCAATGAGGACAATTTCCAATACAACTATTTACTTGGGAGATTCAGTATAATTGTCTTATCTGAAGGACGTAACTATGTAGAATTGATTGAAATGCCAAAAAGGGAAATGTGCCAGACACAGAGGTGATAGGCACTGGAAAAGATTAAAAGAGAGGGGTTAGAGAGAGAGAGAGTGAAAAGGTGAGGGAAGGGGAAAGGAACGGGATGTTAGGGTAGGATGGTCAATCAAATGAAGGACGTGTATCTGTTGGGGGAAAACAAGTTTGGACTGTCGTTGTGATGTTATTCTGAAGAGCTTTGCCGAAGGGGCGGCAGCCCTCATATCCACACGGGCTATATCACGGGCCACATATCCACACACGTATCACAGGGCACTGCTGGTCAAGGGGACTGTGAACAGGGAGCCAATGTACTGACCCATAGGTGTAATGTGAGTCCGACAGAGCGTTACACTGCCGTGGCCCCACAATTAACCCTTTTGAATCCCGTCAGAAGAATCCTTCCTCAGACGAACTGGCAGCAGGTGAACAATCACAATTTGGGGAATAAATCTTATTTTCATTTTTATAGTGATCATGGGGGGGTTCGAACCCATCCCGCCTTCAAGGTCGCCCTCCACAGCCGGGACGATACCACGAACCAAACGGATATCCACTTCGGAAAGTGGTTTTTTCTAGGCTATTTGAACCATTACACTATTACCAGAAGGGACCAGTCCGGTCAGGGTGGCTACGGAATGAAACTTTGCCAACCGCTGTTGGAGGCATCTTTGGAAACGAAGAGTATTATCAGAGTAAGGGGGGGGGGGGGTGAACGGGATGGTGATAAAACGGTCCCATTTTGGAGGAACCAAAGAAATGTTGAATTATGGAGAGGAGAGAAGTAGATGGGCGTGGGTGAGAGGAAGAGGTGACTGTGCGGGCTGTAGCTCTCCTGGAGGGAGAACAATGGTATGCAAGAGTAGCTATATATCAAAGACCCTCTACAAACAGTTGCAGGGGGTCTTTGTATATATGATGTAGAAGAAGGAAAAGAAGGTTGGAGAAGAGGAGGGAGGCAAGGATGAATTTATGAAAGAGGTAACGGGGTTGTGGGGCGGGAGTGTTGCCTGTTGCTGGGGAAATAGAGTCTTGATCTGTCTAGGGGACCCAGGAGTACTAAGGGTCTCTCAGGGTCTTGTCTGGGGTATGGGCATATCAGTATTCCGGGCCGGTCAAAAGAGGAGCAGGAGAATCCATAGAGTCATTTGATAGAGGGGCTGCCTTTAAAAGCCCCTTTAGAAACAGGAAAAATATTATCAATGACTATGGTGAGCCTGGGGTAAAAGGTCGGCCCCCAAAAACCCCGTGAGGAGCAAGGGCATAGTGGCACTGAGGGTATACCGTCCCCGTGGCACCCTGAGGCTGTTAACGACTGGCCCGAAGCCAGCCTCATATCCCATCAGCACGGCTCTCACACCTTAAGAGGAAAGGGGGATAAGAGGAGATATAGAGGGAAGGAGGGAAAAAGGAGGAAGACAGGAAAGGCCAGGCAAAATTTAGTCAGACCGAGGACAGGGGCCCGAATCCCCCCCAACAGTGGGCCTGGAAAACAAGGAGGGGGGGGGGGGGGGGGGGGGGGAAACTTAGTAGAAGCATGAGATTTAAAACTCTTAGTATAGAGAAGTCTACATTTCAAGAAGCTGAGATTAACAAAAGCTTTCCATAAATAAAAAATGAGCCCTGAATACTGGCATGCTAAATATTACCAAAGAGAAGTAGAAAGAAATGATAACTTGGTTGCTATACTCCTAGTCCTTAAATATCCGGGGACGGATTAACAGCTTCTTGATCTATATGTTGCTATCATTGGTAAACCTATATTAGTTTTTACACAGCCCAAGTAGGTAAGAGAATAATTTTTTAATAATCATGAAAACTACTGGTTTGAATAATTGCCATTTTTTAAAAAAAAATTTGTTTTTGTTCGATGGCGGGGAACAAAATCAGTGTTTTCTCTTGACCACTACTAAGCCTGCCATGCCAGGCCATCCTGCTCCTTGGTGACAACTGAATCCTCCTCCTCTTTTTATTATGCTATGAAAATGACAAGCTCAAGCAGGGCTGGGTTTAAGCCCATCTGGCCTCGCACCTCTAGGGCCGCGTGCTGGGGTAAACTATGTACTCTGGTCTGTTCAAAAACAACAACTCACAATCCGTTTTTAAAAGCACATTTTGATTGCTTTCCATGACTACTAAAGATAGCACTATCCCCCAGATTGGTCTGCAAATACTTTACTTATATCAAAAGGGTGGCTATGAAGGGAAAACCACCCATTACCATCAAGATCAGATACTTTTAAGAGTCTAAAACCCATGGCTGTGAACCTTGGGCGCAATAAATGGAGGGTCCCATAGTTTGTAAGGCCGACCCTGAGCTCAAACTGAAAAAAAAGGGACATGGCTCCACTGAATATACACGTTTTCATAACGAACATTACCGGGTGAAAATGGTAATCCATATCATATCAACAGTAACATTAATGACATGGGGCATCTTTTCATAAAATATTTTAAAAATATTGATACGCTGTCTTCCTCTTAATCTAATCAGTGTAGGGAGGGATTGGCCAAGTGGCTTGAGACTTGCTCAGACATCAGCCTGGAGTCAACATACATCCAGAGTAAGTATGAGCCTCTTGTTATTTGGGGGTTATGTTTCAGGTTAGAGTAATATACCCCTTGTCTATCACATTGCAACTCAGAGTGCTATTTGTGTAAAAGCCTCTAATTGTCCTCATTGGCCTCATAAATGAACATATTTTGTACTGCTAATAACAGATAGTCAATGAAAGTAAACCAAAATATTGCTAATGACATATAGCTAATCAAAATAACAAATCAACATTACTCAATGTTCAACATCTAATAAATATGGGCAACAAAATGTATTATGTAGGAAAACTCATTCCAATCTGTGATGCATTAGTTCTGGATTGCCAGTGCATCTGTCCCTCTGTCATGGCAGGCAAGTTTCCAGACTTGAAATGTGACATTACATATTTCTCATCCCCTTTTTATATCATATCGAATAAGTGTTTGATTTTCTTGTCCGGAAGTCATAGTAAAGTGTCATACAAGTATAGTGACAGGGGACCATGAGCCAAGGCCTGCAGCCCCCTTCCCCTGCTGGCCCATCCATGCCTCACCCCCTCAGCCAAGGCATTGCTCCTGCTCCACAGCACACAAGTATGGTAGATGTAGGACCTATCCCAAAATCTAAGAGACTGACTTTCCAAAATACGTATTCCATTTATAAACAATAACTGTGGAAAGATTTAGTAAAAACTGAATAATTTAAAGAATAAGAATAAATCAATAAGCATTTTCTGCACCTGGACACATATGCAGATTTATAGAAATTCACATTAAGTGATGAAATCAACATGACATCTCATAGCAGTTCTGATATGTAATCCTCTATCTACGTAGAAAAAGATTTACAATCTTAAGGTAACTCTAAATCTTTGGATGTGTGTAAAGCATTGGGTTTCATAACATTATCTGAAAGTAAAAGAAATACAAATTTCGACACAAAACAATAAAGTATATATGTAAGTATATAAAATACGTATATATAATATATATATATTATATATATATATTATATATATATATATATATATATATATATATATATACCATGTAAGCTACAAATACAACTTCATGAAAGTATCCAATAATTTCTTCTTTTTCTAGCCTGTGTCTGTGCCATGATTTAAAAATGACTTGTTATTTTGCCTCACGCCTAAGGCCTTCTGCCAAACAGGTGGGCTGCCCACAAACAGCAGTTGACCCACAAAAAAATCAAATACAATTGTAATAACTGCTAACTGATAATTATTTTTACTATTATGATAATAGAAATAATGAAAATAGCAATAACAATATTACCTAACAAAGCATATCATTCATCAACAATGAAAAAAAACAACAAAAAATGATATTAACAATTTAATTATCTTGTGGGACATATTCTAGTTGAAATGTTGTTTGTTTACCTCTTTGTGAAGTGCAAACCATTTTTGATCTTTTGTAGCACACACAAATATATATATATATATATATATATATATATTATATATAAAAATAAAATAATATATTATATATATTAAAATATATATATAATATATATATATATTCCCAGAGCTTACTTTAAGAAAATATAAAACATAATGGAAGACGGCTAATGGCAAAACGTGTTTAAAAAATATAATTGCTTTTAATTTTATGCTTTTAAAATTCAGAACCCACAGCATAATAGATAGATTCATGATAGATTTTGGAAAGTGTTCTTTAGGCGCATCAAAGAGTCTCAATGCTACTACTGAGGGATGCACTGAGATGGATCTTTTTCAACATTCTTAATATTTCTGGTACAAATATTGTATAGAATTCAGTCTTTTAAAAAGTCAGCTCAAGGAGGATTAATTAACCCCGCACTGATTTTCCCTGGATCTCTGAATACCTAGGAATTTTAGAGTGATCACAGCAACTAATTACAGAGTGGGAACATGAGAAAATAAGATCATTTTTCCCCTCCTTTGAACACATCAAACAAAAACTCCTGACTCGCAAAGTAAAAGCATTATTTTCTGAGCCAAAAAAAGTCAGCATTACCCTGCAGAAGACAAAGACTTCCAATGCGGCCGTCACTACTGTGTGGACGATTCTTATCTCACATGAAAATACGTATATAGCGAAGGCATGACACACTTTACATCAGCACTCTACCCATAGATGGGTAGGTTGCCTTTACCCACTTAGATGGTAGGCAGCTGTTCAATTTATCTGCAGCAAAAACCCTACTCAGTGAATTTATGAAAAAAGAAGACCAGAAAGGCGAGGTCAGATGGCGCTGTGATAAGAGAAAAAGGAGGTGGCAACACATGAAGCCAGGCAATGCCATGTGTGAGAAGACGGCATGGTGCGAAGGGGGGAAGTTTGGAACCTTCCAAAAGATTATCAGATCAAACAGAGGTCAGTGATGCGCTGTAGGAAGGAGATGAGTCTACGGAGAAGAACTGCGACTGTTAAGAATTTTATGAAAGTGAGGATGGTGGAGACGGGCAAACTGCATGAAGGAAGCAGCGGCTCCTGCAGCAGCAGCGTGTGTGGGGCAGGAGAGGGGAATGTGACTAACAGAATACAAACTTCTACTTCACTAAAAATCCTCAATTCCTGAAGTTTTCATTCATCCAAATAGATTTTAAGTGATTTTTCAAAGCTCAATCTTAATTTTCTTCATCTGGCTACATACAACTACATGAGTGCAAAGTCTGACAAATAAAATAAGTAGAAATTCACATTGAAAAGGTAGGAATCAAGGCTGAAACCAGTGTGTGATCCTAATGCAGAAACTTCGTGAATTCATTTAGTTCCCGTTGAATGGGGCACATGATCCCAAGGGAACAGTTACTCCATCATTCTTAGCATTAACCTTTCCTCTAGCGTTTACAACCCCATGCATGGATGAAATAAGGATGTTGTCTGTATCAATAATTTCATGAGAAATCAATCTTCACTTTTTTCTGGTTCTTCTTGAGTTAAAATGTATCTTCTTATGCAATAAAATATTTAATTTTAATTTTATCCTATTCAGCGGGGCTTAATTTCCTTCAAAAGTAATTACCTAAAGTTTTCTGAGAAATTCTTCATCATATTTTTTTCCAGTCCTGAAAAAATATTCATACTACATATATGATTGTGCAATATATTTCCATCCAACAGGTAACAAGGCACGGCACTGGTACTTAGTATAGTCACACTACAGTCACATTCAGAAGATTTTTCTAAAACAGGTCAGAGGTTGAACTATTCCAGTACTATTTCGTATCCAGGTGGGGTCAATACAGGTGGTTTAGGCTTAATCTTGGATCATGGCTGCTGCATTAACAGTGGCAGACTGTAGTGTCTTGTCATATTACTCATTATCATTCGAAAATGGTAGTTGCACGAAAAACAGTACCTGATACAAGCCTTCAAGTTAACCCCTTGAGACCCAGAACGTAATTTCCATTGTAATTTGACCAACATCAGATGATTTTAATAGATATAAGCAATATTTTACAGATATGACCTGTTTAGTATCCTTGTCCATTAGCTAATTTGGTTTATTTAGTTACTTTTTCGTAGTTTTATGGCTAATAACAGACAATTTCATATAGCAAAGGAAAGATCTGGGCGTGAAGGGGTTAAGGTTGGAATGCTGTTCACTTGTAGCAGTAAGCAATGCTCCTTCACAGCTGCCGTCCTGCTGCTGGTGTCATGCCACACCCCACACTCACAACAATGGTCAGCTGCAAGGTATTTTCCATCATGGTATTATAAGAGGGTTTTAATGATAGTTTGATTTGAATTTCATGAATTACACCACAATTAAGTACAATGGTGAAGATATTACTGAAAAAGCTCGCAGTTTTTGTTGATAAGGTGACCTTTGAATGAGGGGGGGCCACCTGATGAATTTCCTGTAATCATTCCAATAACGCCGACAATTCCGATTGGACAACTGTGACTTGTAATTCCATCACATGATGAGCCTCGGTCCTAAAGTTGATCGGGTTCAACTTGTAATACGGCCATCAATCCTATGCTGTGCAAGGCCGACCGTATGTAAGTTTGCATTAGCCAAAGTGATTCTACAATAATTATTAAAAAAACTCATATTTTTGTGAAATTCGTCTCAAATCATGAAATTACATTTCCGTATACTATGCAAAATGTGCGGGTGTCATTGCGGAGATGCCGAGCTCTGGTGTGTATGATATACAGAGTGACTCTGATTTAACCTGTTGCCTTGACTTCCTCTTATATGAAATTGTAGCTCGATAGACAACATTTGGACATGTGATGACATAAGTAACTAGGACATGATAACATCACATTCCTTTATAGCAAAGTAATGATAAGTTTTAATTTTCAAATCTAATAAAAACATAAGGTTGGAAAAAGACAAGCCTACCCTAAATGAACAAGGTGGGTGTGGTGATCATGGTGATCATGGTGGGCGTGGTGGTGAAAATACTGACTAATACTGATAGATCAGCAAATCCTGACTTGCAATTTGTAACAAGCAACAGGTGAATTATGTATCTAAGAATTTGGTGTAAGTTGCTAATACATGACACTTGTGATCCTGTACTATAATTACAACAAATGGCCATCTCCAAAACGGTGAAAGATCTTTAACCCTCAGTGATTATCACAAAAATATATTAAGTACATTTTACATGATGTTTAACGGGCCTTGTGCACAATGCGTTCACTTTAATATTAAGCGTTTTCAACAATATTTCAGTCATATAAGTGAAACGCCTGGAAAAATCAAACTTTTAACCATATTATTATAGTAATCATATTAAGAATCTAATGATTGTATTCTGAATGACATGCAAATGTCTTGCCTTAAGCTTTGCTGACTACATGCACGTGAATGATTCACTTTATACTAAAAACAAGTTATTGGATGTTTAGGCACACATGATAAAATACCAAAATGATGCTAACATCTTGTACAAATTGTGAAAAATCATTATGCATTTTCTTTATAATTAGGAATCTTCCATCATCATTTAAAATTCATGCTTTTAGCCATGACATCATCTGGTAATACTGTAATTTTAAAAAGCTTTTGGGAGAATAGATTGCCTATAAAATAGGTTAGAACTGATAACTTAACTTGTGTCAACAAAGTGAGTATGAAATAGCACTAAAAAGAGGTCTACTTTATCATGGCACCCGTACGGTTATTTGAGTTTTAAGAAGTCATTTAAGAACTCTCTAATGATAGATGTGCTTATAACATATGTGAATTGCCAGTGGTTTTCAAAGTACCATTTTGCATTGCTTTTTCGTAGGATTTAGCTTACAAGGGGGCGGGCCCCTAAACCATGCCACCTCATCTCTTTTAGTCAAACTGCTATTTTCTCTGTGCTAGTGCCACACAAAAAAGTGTGGGCGAAGGCTGCATGTATAAGAAAAAAAAAGTACATTTAAGAGCCATGAAAATGGATTCCAAGGCTTTAATTTCGCATCAGTTTCTTAATCTACTTGTACCAAGAAAATAAATTTCAAAAGCAACAATAAGTGGTTGCTCTCAAATATAAAGGTCAGTGTTGCTTGCTGTTGTTTGTTAAGTTTTAACCCTTAAGGCGCTACTGTACTGGTTCCCCAGAGACACAAAGCCTGCAGACTAGATAGTATGGCATTTAAAAAAATGGACTACAGTATATTTTGATAAGGATTACACCAACAAAGGCCTGTGTCAGGATGGAGAAATGAGTGAATGGTTTGGAATACAAGGTGTAAGACAGGGATGTGTCGTGGCTGTTTGAGTTATACATGAATGGTGCAACAAGAGAGGTGAAAGCAAATGTATGTAAATGGTGGCAAATGGTTGTTGAATATAATTATTTTTGCAGATTGATTGCAGATTGCAGTTTCAGTTGAAAAAAATGAGAATGACCGACAGAAACTTGGAAACATGTTTGACAGTTTTTCCAGTAGACGGAAGCCGAGGGTGGAACTTAATGAAAGTAAGGCAATGATTTGTGAAAGGAGTAACAGATAGATGGTAGATTTTGAGAGCTCATACAGAATAAAAATTGAGAGTACAAAGGAATACAAAATTGAGTAGAGAAAGATTGGAGGCTCAGGAATTTAAGCATCTTGGTTTGATTATTACGAGCGAGCGCTCGCTCGCGAGTCCTCACTGGATACGGGATTTTTCTCACAATCAAGCGGCCGACCCGACCCGACCGTCATGCTTTTCAGCTTATATCTTTGGAATCCCGCTTCCAATTGACAAGCGGTCTTCGCCATCTGATAGCCCCATTCAATCCCTATTTGACTTGACATGTTTTGTCTCACGTGAGGGGTCAGCATGGCGCGTGCCTCGTGAGGGGTGTCAGACAACGTTATCTTGCTATAGCTGAGAAACGGCTGTACCGACTAAGTTGAAATTTGGTGTGTGGTTTGAGACCACACACCTAGCAATGTCACACAGGTCAAACTCTGGGTAACGCCGCACGTGCACACGTGCGGCGGGTTTCTACGGGCTCGCTCGTCCTTCGCCGATTAAGGTGTCTTACTGGTGTACAAGCATAGAAGCATAGAAGGTGAGATGAGAGAACCATGACTGCAAGGGTGTAAAGAGGCTGGATCTCTGGGGCGTAGGATGAAAGGAAGGAGTGTAAGTACGGAGGTTAAAAAGGGACTGAGAAATGCAATAAAGTACCAACAATTTGCTTTTGGGGAGGCGGTAGCAGAGTGGTTAGCATCTCCGAGTGGTGTTCTCGGTGACCCGAGTTCGATCCAGAGTGAGAACCATAAATCCACTTACAATCTTTCTGCACCGTCGAGTGGCCTAAGAACACCCACATGCTGCCCATTAACTCTACCTTCGATTGCGAGTGCATTGGAGGACACAGGGGGGGGGGCATGAGCCTCTAATCACAGGCGTCACTATAAAAATCCTGCCTGCGCCACCACGGGCGAGGGCCAACCATCACAGCCCTCAAGTGAACCTCCAGGGCCTACATCCCACCCCTGAAGGTCACTGCCTACACGCGCTATAGGCACAAATGTAAAAAAAAAATTACATATGCAAGTGAGACTGGTGTGATATGAAAAGCAAAGGTCAAAGATACAGTTGAAATGAAATATTTCAGAAATTCCTGTGGCGTGAGAGGAATGGATGGTGAAAGTAATGAAAGTGTAAATAATAAGTTTGGTATGTTAAGTAAAAGTGAAGGAAGGAAATTTGGAGTAGTTGAGAGGGTGAAGCACAGCATTGTCAGGTTGTTTGGTCCTACAGAAAGAATGACAGAAAGTGAAATGATTAAGAGAGTGCGCATGAGTATGTACAGTAGATGCAGTGGGTACAAGAGGACGACTCGTTGCGAAGTGGGGGGATTGAATGGTTGGGTGTGTGAGAGGAAGGGGCAAGAGAAGTATGAGAGGATCATAGGATGCAAGGAGGGAATCTAAGGATCATAATAAATGGAGACCCTTCAGTGGTGGCCATAACCTTGGAGCACTTTAGGAGCGGGCATCAGAGAGAGAGACAGAAAGATGCACCAACAATTCCCTTTTTGGTCGACAGCAGTGACACCAAGACATGAGCATCACAAATTTGCTGATACTGACAACTATACAGATCAGAAAAATGCATCTAATCTAAACAAAATGTGGAAATTAAATTATTAGGCTGAATATATTCAATCTTAATTTCCTCACACTAGCTTGTCTTGAACTTAAAGTCACCCAAAACTAAGGCAACCACTATGATAAACCTTCCACTGTAATGCCTCAACAACAACATTACCGAATAGAATAAAGGAAACTACTGGAAGTACTTGATGCTCATCACATTTTTCTATAAAAAAAGCTGCATTAAATCCCTGCACATAATATGACCTGGGATATATCCCATGGGCAACATTTGTAGGAAAATATTGCCAGCATCATGGCCGTGAAGTAGGAAATTAAATATTGAAGAAAACCCCCCAATATCTTGAGGCATCAAGATAATCAAGGTGATCAATTTGACAGAAAAGTAATGGAAAAATCAATTAAAATAGCACTAAAGAAAATACTCAAGGTAAAAAGAGTATGCTACAGCAAAATCCATCTATTGGTCCATCCCTGATTGAAGGCCATCAGTCCTGCCGCAGCGGTGGCCAGCTTTCTCTTTCAACTTCTGTGAAAGTGACAACTTTACAAATTTATTGCTGTTTCAGTTAAATTTCATATGCAAGATTTTTTGAAGTATCTTGTCTTTTTATGCAATCAGTTAGCAGATACAAAGTATGTACTTTGCATCATCTCACAGCAGCGACAAAGCAGTGAATCCTAATGTCCTAGACACAGGAAGCACAGCGATCACTGGCATGTTTGGGACTCAAGAGATTAGTGATCACAGTTTACAGGCGTGGATTGTCGTGCTATTCCATTATATTCCATTATAAATATTCAATATTCAACCCATTAAGCTGGCCATCAGAACCACAGCATCATAGAAACTATATTGCACTTTAAGGGTTAAATAATGTTTGAATGAATAGAACAATCATACACCCATTTTGTTGATGCCTTATAGACGGGGCAGCTAATCTACACTTTGAAAATAAGATGAACCATTACTAATCAAGGTGCCTCGGTGCCTCCTACTGTTAAGGCATTATTGTCACGGGGTGTGAGAGCTTCTGTTCGTTTGTACTGTCAAAAGGTGGGCTATGTACACTGCATGCTTCACTTCTCAGCTCCTGCATCACATACATTAAGATGCTTGCTAGTGTGTGTGTGTGTGTGTGTGTGTGTGTGTGTGTGTGTGTGTGTGTGTGTGTGTGTGTGTGTGTGTGTATATATATATATATATATATATATATATATATATATATATATATATATATATTATATATATATATATATATATATATATATATATATATATATATATATATATATATATATATATATATATATATATATATATATATATATATATATATATATATATATATATATATATATATATATATATATATATATATATATATATATATATATATATATATATATATATATATATATATATAATATATATATATATATATATATATATATATATATATATATATATATATATATATATATATATATTATATATATATATATATATATATATATATATATATATATATATATATATATATATAATATATTATATATATATTGCATGCATATATGTAATCAACAAGAATTCTTGAATATACTCCTTTCTATACATGTTTTATATACATACTATTAGACAAAGAATCTAGGAAAAAGTACATATATAATATATATAAATTGTACAGCCATATAACTAAACCTTAGTTGAACAAGTCGACAGACTACTTCTAAGGCGAACAACAAGTTCTGCACCCAAGGACATGGAAGCCAGGCTAGAAGGAACACATGCAGGACTCAAGTATGCCAAGCAGCCACATAGAGGAAGGAACACTCACCTGGCGGCGGGGCACCATTAAGAAAATGCTGATTGAGAGGATGCAATACATAAGAATCTGCTTGTCTGTAAAAATATCTGAAATAAACCACACATATTTTGTGCTAAAAACTATCACAATTGATTGATTACATACTATAAATACCCTGCAACATGCTATGTTACTCTGTAGGTAATTTGATATCTTGAATAATGAAAATTATTATTGATTATCCAGGTACTTCCATTAAAATTAAATAAGAGCGAGATGTACACACTGACATCACTGAGTGTGTACCGATCTCCATCCCCAACAACACCATCACGAGGAAATCATCCAGGAACGAGCGTACAAAGAAATTCAACATCATTAATAGCGTCAATAACTCAACTCAAAAGACACTTTTTCATTTTCTATACTTGATAACACAAGGCTATCCTACAACAATTAAAAGTGTCCCATACTGCCCTGCTGTCAGCATACTTTTCTCACATCTTGCAGCACACACTAATCTATCTGGCTGTGTGCTCTGTGACTGATATGCAATGGAAAAAAATACTTCATCAAACTGAACACAACCAAATATGTATGTACCATTCAATAAATGTCTATTCTACACTATTTAAGCAACTGTGTATAACCTGGTGAAACCCGTGACATGTTGATAGTTCAATTTTCTGATGGATGATTCAACTAAAGCACACCAGTATCTAAGATCACATTGTAGTATTTCTATGCACAGTGAGCGGGAGGCCGACTAGCCTGTGAGGGGGCGAAGGTTGACTCTCACTCGCTCATCTATGCTTCCCATGCTGATGCTCGGGAAGAACCCGCCACGTGGCAGCTCCACCTCGCGCCGCCCAATCATCTGTCCGTTCCTTGTGAAGAAGACCTGTGTCAAAGATCCAACCCTTATAAACCAACCTGCAAATATCATTCCCCTTCATTGTAAAAAAAAATCAACAAAGCCCTACATTTGGGCTTGCATATTTTGTAAAAAACTGAATAATGTGTGACTGTTCCAAGATGTCATTCCATGCAAAATTGAAATGCCTTTGTCAATGACTTTGTTGATTAAGGAAGATCAATTGTTTAGTCAAGTTTAAGATGATTGAGATATTGTGTTAATTAGTAATTAATTAGTAGGTTAATTTCTTGAACTGTCAAGTTTTCTTCTATAACATGTTCATATAAAGAATGGAATACATAAATAATGAATAAAGAATTCAGTAAGATATGTGAATATCAGCTACATGTGAGTACTGGTTCATAGTATACTTGCCGTATTTTCTGCCCCTATAATCCCTAGGTCATCCCTATAATTTAGCAAGGTATATAGAAGACATCAAAAGAATCACATTACATCTGGCTTTCAAATACTTCCCATCAATCAGGCAAGTTTCCATGCTTCTTTGCATTTCTGACTACATTAATTTTGTAGGATGTGGTATAACCAAGCCTCTTTTATGTTGTAGATATTGTATTCACCTAATTATATTTACTGAAGGCCTGTCCAGATGAGCGGGCCTGATCGGCGGGCATGCCCGTCATCGGGCACATTTGACGGGCAAACCATCAAAATACCCGATGCCCCGTGAAGCGAAATCACCAGGCAGTGCCCGGTGGCTTGAGGAGCTACGACGCTGCCAGACACAAGCTAACATTGGGGGATCCATAGAAGGCTTGCCTCCACTTATCACTTCCTTGTAACACGGTTCACATCATGAACTTTATACACACAGCAATTATTATGCTACACAATACTTTCTTCGCAGTAGTACTGGGCACCATGTTTATCGTACCGCACTCGACAACCTACTGGCATTATCGGGCACGCCCGTCTATTCATCGTCTCTGCCGTGTGGACAACATTCACGGGCATGCCCGGCAGAATTTGTCCACCGACCGCGCTGCCTGCCGGGCACGCCCGCTCGTCTGGACAGGGCTTTAGCTGTAGTATACAGATCCTGAGCTGTACTCATGTGGGTTTGTCTCTGTATCAGCATTTCTCTAGTTTTTCCTTAAGATGACACACACTTCTTGCTACTCCCACCTCTTCTTAAAGTCCATCCCAAGTATCTATACTTCTATGGGGAAAGCTGTACTTCTTTGTGTTATTCAAACATATTCCCTTTCTCAATTTCTCCTTGTGTCCCCATTAATTCTTCTTCTAGCTTTCCTAACTAAATCTTGGTCATCCTCCTTTAGGGGTTTCGGTGAAACTTTTGCTGTTGCCCTTGACATATCAAAAGCTTTTGATAGAGTCTGGCACGAATCTTTAATTTCCAAACTACCCTCATTCGGTTTCTATCCTTCTCTCTGTACCTTCATTTTAAGTTTCCTTTCAAACCGTTCTATTGCAGCTACTGTAGACGGACATTGTTCTTCTCCTAAATCTATCAATAGTGGTGTTCCCCAGGGTTCTGTCCTATCACCCACTCTCTTTCTATTATTCATTAATGATCTTCTAAGTCTACTCAAAGCCCTATCCACTCCTACGCTGATGATTCTATCCTGCATTTTTCAACGTCGTTTATTAGACGTCCAACTCAACAGGAACTAAGTGATTCACGGAGAGATGCCACCGAGCGCCTAACTTCTGATCTTTCTATAATTTCTGATTGGGGCAAAGCAAACCTTGTTTTGTTCAATGCCTCAAAAACCCAATTTCTTCACCTATCTACTCGACAAAACCTTCCAGATAACTATCCCTCTTCTTCAATGACACTCAACTGTCTCCTTCTTCTACAATGAACATTCTAGGACTATCCTTTACTAAAAATCTGAACTGGAAATCTCACATCTCATCTCTTGCTAAAACAGCTTCTAAGAAGTTAGGTGTCCTGTGGCGTCTGCGTCCTTTTTTTTCTCCCTCCCAATTGCTTGCTCTCTACAGGGGCCTTATCCGCCCATGTATGGAGTATGTCTCACATGTTTGGGGAGGATCCACTCATACAGCTCTCCTAAACAGGGTTAAGTCAAAGCTTTTCGTCTCATCAACTCCTCTTCTCTGACTGACTGTCTTCAATCTTTAAATCACCGCCGCAATGTTGCTTCTCTTGCTCTCTTCTACCATTATTTTCATGATCACTGCTCTTCTGAACTTGCTAACTGCATGCCTCCCCCACTCCCGCAGCCTCGCTGCACAAGACTTTCTACTCATTCTCATCTCTATTCTGTCCATCTTCCAAATGCAAAAGTTAATCAGTATCTTTACTCTTTCATCCCTTTCATTGGTAAACTCTGGAACTCTCTTCCTGTTTCTATTTTTCCACTTTCCTATGACTTAAATCTTTTCAAAAGAAGACACCTCCCGAACTAAATTGGCTCACCTCTCTTTTTTATTTTATTCTCTTAGTGTCTTCTTTATAGGGACTGGCAACTAAGCAGACTTTGTGTTACCCATTTTTGTTGTGCCCTTGGCCAGTTCCTTGTGATGTAAAAAAAAAAAAAAAAAAAAAAAAAAAAAAATATCCAGCTCTTTTTCTTCTCATGATAGCTTACTTTTTCTAAGGCATTTATCAATTTATTAAGTCTCCTCTTTCTCTTTTCTTAAGTGTTGGCAGTCTCATTTCCTTTAGTTTCCACGTAGGTTAGATTCTTCAACTTGTGCAAAACTTAAGTTGCTATTCTTTGTACTCTTTTCAATTTTCTAATATTTCTTTTTGTGTGAGGGAACCAAACAATTTCTTCATATTCTAGTTTTGTTCTTAACATCGTGGTGATCATTTTCTTTATATCCATGAGATGAAAAGCTACTCTCATGCTCCTCATCATCCAATATGTCTCACTAAATATTCTGATTACATACTTCTCTGGTGACAGACTATCCTAGATCACTGCTTCTAAAGGTCGGTTCACACTTGCCAAATAGCTGCACATTTATGCCCCGGGAAACCGGTGTTATTCGGCCGTGTGCCGCGATCACGTTCACACACGCAATTCGTTCCGGGGAACAAATAGCCAGATTTGTTGTTTCCGCGTCCCCGCCATCAACAATAATTTTTTCCTTGATATCATCTACTAAATCAAACCCCATGTCTAACCTAACATAATCTGATTTAACCTAACAACCGTTTCTGGCTGTAGTTAAAACGGAAATTTTTCGGTATTATATGTACTATTGCATTGCCATGGGAAATTGGGATTCAAAGTAAGGATGAAAAGATCTACACGATGATGTCAGTTAAATTTGTTAGTTTTTAGTGCCCAATACCAAAATTATACCAATAATTGGGGTGAGTGGGGAAGAGGGTGACTTCTGCGTTTGTTTAAATTTGGCGCGGGAAAGTTGGCGGCAACCAGCACACAAAGGCCAATCGAGCGGTGCATGTTTTTCCGGGGAATATTTCCTGTGATTTCTGCCCCGGGGAGCAAGACCTGCACATAGTCCCCGGTATTTGGCCAGTGTGAACCACCCTTAAGTCTTTCTCTTCATTTTTTCTTAGAATTATATCATGTCTCATTTTGTAAACAAAACTAGGTCTCTTTCCACTTTTTCCCCATTTCCAATTCTTGGCATTTACTTATATTTTATTCAATTTTTCATCTTTTACTCTAGTTATATATTTTGTTTAAACAACTCTGCAATTCTTTGCAATCTGTGGAAATTATCCACCAACCACCCTCTCATAATTGGTAGAGTGGTGGTTTGTCCCCCCCCCCCCCCCTAGTGAGGGAGTTATTGTCCGCTCATCATAGGGGTGCATATAGGGATGTGTATATATAATTTAAATGGTAATGGGTATTATTTAAGGTAATTTAAGTAAATGATAAATACTGGGATAGAATAATTGAACATTCCCAGTAATATTAAGCATTTGCACCTTATAATTAGCACCTTGATTGGAGCGACTGGCTATTGGTCGTCGTCCAATCACGCGGCGACCACTTCGGATCACGGAACGGGCAGTATTAATTCAAGCCTACGTAATTCAACCCTACTATCCACCGATAAGTATCCTAGTTAGTTGATTAGCTGGGGTATTGTGTCGGGATGAGATAGAAGCTGGGTTTTGATTAGGTAAGACTCACATTAAATAAATATGTTTGTGATATAAATTTCCACACAATCCCTGTGGCTCCCCATCTTCCTCATTACCTTTGCAGCCTCTGTCACTAGACTACCAACAGGCTGCTAGTGAATGAAAACCTTTCTGTGTGGAGTCCTGTACAAGGCTGTGGTGGCCTCAGTGGGGGAGAGCCACACATCATAAGAGTGAAAGTATTTCTTTTCTCTGCATTATTTAGGTTTTAAGTCACTGAATACAGTGATATAAATTTAAAGCTCCTCTTAGTAACCAAGGAGTGACAGCATTAGAAAATGTTATTTTTCTTATCCCTATGATCAGTCAGTAAGGGTGGGGAGCCTGCTAGCCTGGCACCCACGGAGCAATCCTGTTTTACTTATCCTGGTGATGTGCCTAGTCTCTCTCTCTCTCTCTCTCTCTGGTACATCCATCATATGAGGTTCTTAGTTATTTTACAAGTTCTTATGGGAAAATAACTTCAAATAACCATTACAATTGCATTTCAATGTAGTAGTTGAGGAACTTAGAATTAATTTCATGCAGAAATTATCAATCACAGTAGCAATATTGGCTGAATATCCTGTACCAGAAAAGAACTGCAGTTCTGAAGAGCTACGGTTGCTACAGAGAAAGTCAGATCTACGGTTCCCTGAGTAACAGTTAAGATAGTTAGGTAAGTGTGGCATGCTATCTCCAATCCAATGATATTTACACAAGATTGTTTTGTGCAAAGGTAGTCAGTGTAATTGCAACTTTATAATCTATAAAGTCAATATATTTGACAATCACCTACCAATTCTAAAGGACAAGGAAGCTGAATACAAAGGAAAACTAAAATCAAACTGACATTCATAAACGATACAGTAAATATCACTTGCCTGAACTTTCCCTGCTAAACACTGTCTCCGTGAAGGTTCTAAGGAATCCTCCTCCTCTTCTTCCTCCTCTTCCTCCTCTTCATCTTCTTCAGAGTCTGTGGTAAGAATATGGTTATGGTGATTATGGTGATGGTGATGGTGATGACGTTGATGGCGATTAGGATACAAAGGGGAGAGGGCTGGCACTGCTGGCTGCTGGTAATTAAGGAAATGTTCCAAGAGGTCATCGCACTCCAAGGGTTCCGGACTCTCTTCCTCCATGCTTCCTCCTTCACTGAAAGTTATAACAGCACTTAGTTTATTTGTTTATCCACAAGAATGTTACTAAAATGACTCAAATTTGTATTTACCATGTATATGGACTTCAAAACAAAAGTTACCTATCATAGTTGCACACATAATCTCTTGGAAATATGATCCCACAGCCCATGATGTCTCCTTTGTGGCACCGGGGACCAAACAAGGAGCCTATGGATTTGCCCGTGAAGACTCTTCCATCGTCAGCGTGGTACGCAATGCTCCCTCTATTCCAGCCAGGATGTCGGTTTTTGGGGTATTCCTGTGTGCATTATTAACATTATGACCACGTCAATGATGAGTAATACTGCCATCATGATGAGGACACATGGTGAGGTTACTAGTCATGGAAAGATAGCAGGGAAGTCAGTTTTTTTTCTTCCATTTTTGTTTCATAGCTACATTCAAAATGAATTTTGTTATTATAATATTGTGTATGTAGTCCCCTGTTAACAGTGACTACTTGTATGACCACGTGTGTGCTATAGGAACATGAAGGTGATCTGGACATACACCAGAAGCTAGTGGGAGACCTACGTGCCTACATACACAAATACAATTTATGATACTATAATTATGATATTATAATTTCAAACACAAATGCAATAGACAAAGATTTCCCAGAGTGATCATTATAACTTGAAAGGCTGAAATCTCAGTTTCATGATGGGACTTTTACCAAATGTCCTCAACCAGAACTTTGAAATAAGACTCAATGAAGATAATGTTCAGATTTCCTTTGAATGTTTGTACTGCTTTGTGTGTGGCCAAGCTATAAGAAGAGTTATATGGCATCAGCTGATTCATGACACAAACATACCTTCTTAGTGAGTCCTATAGTGATGTAGCCTGAGCGTCCTGGATCTACAATCTCCATCTCAAAGTAGTGACAAGTAGTGTTGAGGGGAACACGCGCCTGAGCCAGACCCACATCTAACAGACTCTTCCCGCGCCCACAGTATTCCAGCATCTTGAAAAACCAAAAACAAGAAAAACATTTACATTGGTGAATTGCTGTATTCAAACACTTATATCTCAGCAATTTTTGCAACTTCAATTAATATGATGGAAATAAAATTTTCATGACCAGAATCTGCAGGACACTGGCAGACTGCTTTATGCCTGTAATTAAGAAAACGGATATAATCAGGCACACCACACCAAGCTCACCATTAATGATAAGAGTTTGTGTCTGGGCTAGAATGACACATGCAAATACTGTACTTAGTGGATGATGCAAGTCACGACCCACCAACATATACTGGCCAAAACCAACAACTGTTTAGCCGTCACTTGCAAATTCACGGCAAAATTCAAGTTCGTTATAAGTATGGTGTGAATGAGTATGATAATTTCAAGGATGGGATTACTTGCTGCAGCATGCCACAAAATCTTTTTTCTTTCTCCTCTTTTTTTACTTTTAAGAGGAAAAAAGAAACATTAGTGATTACGATATGATGAAAATGTAATTGCAAAAAGTATGGCAAATTCTAACCTGTCCATTTAACCGAATATCATGAAGACGGAGCCACTCTTCCTCCATGGAGTCAACAGACATGTGGGTGTCTTCATCTGGCGGCCACATCAGCTGGGACACAAGTCTGACAGCATCGCCGGCCGCAGCCAAGCCAACACAGGGAAAGAGGCCGCCGGGAGCCACGCGCACCATTATCACTCCAATCTGAAAAAAAAAAAAACAATTGTGTTAAAATTACAAATAATGTAGTTGCTACGGTAAAAGGTGTGCTTCATTTCATTTATATATATATATATATAAAAAAAAAAAAAAAAAAAAAAAAAAAAAAAAAAAGTGTGACAGAAAATGTCCTGCCACTGCATCAAGAGTACAAATGCATCAGCTTTACAATGGCTGTAGGAAGAAAGGAGTGAAACAATAGATTCTTCATCATTCGTGCATTATAATTATTGAAAATACCAGATTTAGTGACAATTTATCAGTCACAAATTATGTATCTTTGCCATTGTCTCAGAAGTCCGGGGCACTGTGATGCAGAGGCACACCTCATTGGACAGAAAAAATTAATTGTTTTACACTAGAAATTACTGACACTTGCCTCTTTTCCATTTTTGGTAAAAAACACTGGGACGGATGAAGGATCACTTCCTGGAGACAACTGTTCATACTTCACCCCACAGCCCATCCTGTCTCCCGCACCACACCGCGGCCCAAACACCGTCCCTCGCGGCCGAGCCTTGTACAATCTACAATGCATAAATGTACAGCTGATAAGATGACATAGCATAAATGCAGTCAAGAATTAAGATATTCTTTGTTTCACAACACACTATATATTATATATAAAAAAATTCTACCAAAATGTAAATTATAAAATCATCATTTTCAGAAAGTCTGAGGACTTTCTACAATAGAAGCAGCAGAATAAAATCTAAGATATGATTTATCAGAGAGGAAACTTGAGATGAAGGCGCAGAGAGAAGGATAGAAACCGAAAGAGGGTAGTTAGGAAACTAAAGATTTATGAGAGACTATCAAAAGTTATCGATACGGCTAGAGCACCAGCAAAAGTTTCACTGAAGCCTCTAAAAGATGACAAAGATTCGGTTTGGAAAGCTAGAAGATCGTTTACGGAATCCTTACTGACAACCAGAGAGAAGGTTGTAAGCAGGTCGATGCTTAAAAATCCTATTACAGTAAACCCTCGATAAACCGAACAAATTAGGGAGAAGGGTTGATCGCAATATCCGACAGTTCGGTTTATAGTATGATCGGTTGTCCGCCTAATAAACCGAACGTAGTAGTTCGGTTTATGAGGGGCGTCGTTCGGTCATATGTACGTGTTCAAACAAAGTTAACTGTATGTAGCTACAGTACTGTAAAGTAAAATAAAATGTTGTAGTGAGTAGTCCACACACAATGAGGACTGAGGGTACACTGAGATGCCCGGGCCAGCCAACATGTTCGGTCGGCTCACCAATCGCCACATATGCCGAACTATAGTTTATCAAGAGGCTTGTTCGAAGGCAACACGGCGTTTGGTTTAACGAGGTTCGGTTTATCGAGGGTTTACTGTAATGATTGATGAAAAAATCTGCTTGCGCTCCTCCTTTCTCTATCTCTCTTTCTCTGTAAGGAAGAGAAAAGATGGGTGGCAGCAAGGATGGCGTGAGGGTTAGAGAGATGCGGGGCCACTGATCACTGTCACAGAGACGCTACACCACAATTGGGATACAGTAAAACCTCAATAAATCGGTATTCATTAAGTCGGAATCACGGATAAGTCGTAATGGCTAGCAAATATTCATACATAAAATCATTTGAAATAAGAATATATACAAATGAATACAGTTTTTTCAAGTGTTTTTAGGTGTTTGTGTGACTTGGTATGCTTCACTATGTCTGCTCCTGCACCCAAGGCTTCTAAGAACAGGAAGGGCATGAAACTTATGATTCAAAGCTACATGTGGGTGGTTTGTGCAAAGTTTGATATCAAATCCAGTAGAGGTCTGGCTCAAGATTTTCCCATATTTTTGTTAGCGATAGTGATTCCACTGGGGGATTTTTTTGGGGGTGGGGGTGGGGTGAGCCACGGCCAAGTGGCCAGATGCCCTGAAGTAACCATTAATGTATATATATATACCTGCACTTGTGCATACACCTACGCAGTGCAAAACAATATTCTGGGGAGGCGGTGGCCTAGGAGTGGTTACCGTCTTGGAGTGGTGAGCTCAAGGTCGTGAGTTTGAATCCAGCCGGGGACAACTCTTTTGGCCATCTTTAACGCGGTGGCTGGATGATTAGAACCTGGTAGTGGTGAGCACAAGGTACCGAGTTCAAGTCCTGGCAGTAGCAACTGTTTCTTCCATCATTGAGTGGCCGAAGATACCTACATACTATCCACCGACCTCACCTTCGACTGCGACTGCAAGTGCGGTGGAGGGCACAGGGGGCAGCATGAGCCTCAAATCAATCACAGGTGTCACTATAAAAATTGTCAATTGTCGTCTTCGTGGTGTAGTTGCTGGCGTGCCTGGCTATGAATCTGCGGGCCCTGGTTCGAATCCGGGCCAGGGCAGGTACCCACCCAGTAGTTCATCCTCCCTTTCGGGGTTGATAAATGGGTACCTGGGGAAACCTGGGGAAGGTAACTGTGGTAACCTAGATGTCACACTAGCCCTGTGTCCCGGAGAAACGGGTTGTCACCCACCACAGGCTCATAAGGCTAATGTGATGGAGACGAGCACCGAGGCCACACGCAGCATAGCGTATGGCCTCTTCTTTACCTTACTTTACTATAAAAATCCAGCCTGCGCTAACACGGGCGAGGGCCAACCATCACAGCTCTCCAGAATATGCAGGGCCAACCACCTGAGCCCTCAAGGAAAGAAGATAAAACCTAAGAAAGGAAGATAATAGTGCCTACTATTATCTACTACTACTACTACTACTATTACTACGTTGGAGCTATAGGCTCCAACGAGAAAAAAAAAATCATATGGAAAATGATGCGCTGAGATGGCGGTGTGGAAGCCAATGCGCCAATGGTGGTTTCTTGGCTAAACTTTTCCAATTTATTATGGAAAACTTATACATATTTCCACTTATTTAGTGAATTTCTAAGAGGGTTGGAAGTGCCCTGAACCTATTTCCAAGGTAAGATTGCAAGTGGATTGTTTAGTTTAGCAGATGTTGGTTGGTTAGTCTTGTAAATCTTTACCAAGAATGCGTATAGTTGCATGCAAATATTCTGTGTATAGACACCATTTTCATTCCGCATATTCATAAAGTAAATAATAAATCAGGTGATGAGTTATGCCTCGCATCATCAATGGACCCATCAAGATCTATCAAGATCAAGACCTCATAATGACGTCACAAGTAAACTAATAATTGGGAGAGGAGAGGCCCCGAGAGGGGGACAGATGGGTGGGGCGGTTTGTCTTCAGTTTGCCCTGAGCCTTTCCTTTTAAGGGATGGCATAGCCCTGATGGCACCCCAGAATCCACCAGTGAGTGATTCAGAGAAAGACCAAAACTAGATTATGCTGAAATTGTGTAGAATAGAATATAGAATAAGGAATACTAAGAAATTGGAAAGAATACAAAGAATAGCAACCGAGATGGTGGCCGAGTTGAAAGATCTATTCTACGAGGAAAGACTGAAGGAAATGAAACTGCCAACACTTAAATAAAGAAAAGAGAGAGAGGAGACTTATTTACAGTACAGATGCTCTCTGGGATATCCTACACACATTACAGACCATAATAGCACCAACACCCCGACAAGGCTCTAGATATCTCAAGTGTGCGGTGGGTCCCATGGGGGCATGCTTGATGTGGGCCTAACAGTGTGCCTGTGTTTGTATCTTAGATAGATATCTTGAATTGAATACTTTTCATGCAACCTGCACCCAAGGCAATGCACCACTGTGGCAAGCCAAGGATCTGACATCCTCCCACTCACTGTCATGCAAGAAACTCTCTTTATCATCAATCTGGAACTGAAAATCAAGTGAAAAGTCTTACGTATGAATGATTATCTTATAATTAGTCCACTAGCATGATTATTAGTATGATTAGTCCATTAGCATGATTATTAGTATGATTAGTCCAAAGAGAAAATATTCCCAATACATTGTACCTATAAAGTCTTAACACAGTACATCCTTTAATCCTAACCTGCATAGGTATGATATCACAACTATACATGCCTGTCTAGCTTTAACAGGTTCTGGCCAGTATGAATCCAATACAGAATATTCATGTGACTGTTTCAGGGAGTTCAATCTCACCCAACCTGAGGCTGTAGGGTGGCAGGTCTGTGGTAACGAGGATGCCAATTCTTGACATCATAATGGTAAACAACATGAACTATCACTTACATTTCTTGTCTGTGCTTTCAATTAGTAAAATTAAGTTAATAAGAGTGGCCTGTATGACGCCCAGGTGGTTCTAATGACACTCCATGAGTATGACATGTCTTTCATTAAAATAAAATAGTAATTTCTTCTATTTCTAAGTTATTCTTTCCCAAAAATTAAACATGGTACCAATACATAACATCAAATACAAAATAAAAGGACAAAACAAGTTACTCGAATAACATGACAAGAAGTACATCAAACCCAATGTTTATCTTATTTGTGGACGTATGAACCTTTCAATAGTGTTCTAGATCTCCTCAATAGTATTCTAGATCTCCTCAATAGTGTTCTAGATCTCCTCAATAGTTTATTATTTTTTTATATTTTTTATATCACAAAGAACTGGCCAAGGGCACAACAAAAATGGGTAACACAAAGCCCGCTTAGTTGCCAGTCCCTATAAAGAAGACAGTAAGAGAATAAAATAAAAAAGAGGGGTGAGCCAATTTAGTTCGGGAGGTGTCTTATTACTCTTCTTTTGAAAAAATTTAAGTCATAGGAAAGTGGAAAAATAGAAACAGGAAGAGAGTTCCAGAGTTTACCAGTGAAAGGGATGAAAGAGTAAAGATACTGATTAACTCTTGCATTAGGAAGATGGACAGAATAGGGATGAGAATGAGTAGAAAGTCTTGTGCAGCAAGGCCGCGGGAGGGGGGGAGGCATGCAGTTAGCAAGTTCAGAAGAGCAGTGAGCATGAAAATAACGGTAGAAGAGAGCAAGAGAAGCAACATTGCGGCGGTGATTTAAAGATTGAAGACAGTCAGTCAGAGGAGAGGAGTTGATGAGACGAAAAGCTTTTGACTCAACCCTGTTTAGGAGAGCTGTATGAGTAGATCCTCCCCAAACATGTGAGACATACTCCATACATGGGCAGATAAGGCCCCTGTAGAGAGCAAGCAAATGGGAGGGAGAAAAAAAAGGACGCAGACGCCACAGGACACCTAACTTCCTAGAAGCTGTTTTAGCAAGAGATGAGATGTGAGATTTCCCGTTCAGATTTTTAGTAAAGGATAGTCCTAGAATGTTCATTGTAGAAGAAGGAGACAGTTGAGTGTCATTGAAGAAAAGGGGATAGTTATCTGGTAGGTTTTGTCGAGTAGATAGGTGAAGAAATTGGGTTTTTGAGGCATTGAACAAAACAAGGTTTGCTTTGCCCCAATCAGAAATTATAGAAAGATCAGAAGTTAGGCGTTCTGGATCTCCTTCACTCAGCCAATAAAGTTGGTTATTACAATGCATAAAAAAATACAAAAACAGGCATTCTGCATCCCAAAGTCTTAAGCACAAAACAATTAGCTTCAAGATGTTGATTGTTAGCTTTACATATATTGAGCTGCCCATCGTCCATAAATAAGCAATAAAAAAAGCCAGGATATGTTAGAGGTCATAATTACCCTTCAAAGCAGCATCTTTTCTGTTAAGTGGCAGTAGCAGTCCTAAACTACCATCCTTAGGGCAAAGTTTACTCTATCTACACACTAAGCTCTCTGGATGTGACTGCAATAGGCTTAATATAGATACAGAAACACTTACTTGCCATCATCAGCATGGTAGCCCACACTGTCTATCGCCCAGCCCGGAAACTTGTGCAATGGATACTTAGCAGAGCACAGACCTAAAGATTCAATCTATATTTAACACCTGCTTGTTAAACAGAGATCAGCAATTATTGAATGAGATAACTTTAAGTATGTCCTTACTGCTTAAGAACTATAGCTGGCAAATCATGCACTACAGAAAGGTTATGTTAGGGGAATGAGGAAGGCTTACATGTCATCTGTCTATCAGTTGCCAGTCTGTCAGCAATGTTAACAAGAGTGGCTCCCTTACTTGTGCACATGTGGTGATACAGTTTGCATATATATCAAGGGTGACAGAGTGGTGCTACAGCCAGTACAGAGCAAAATCAAGGCCTATACCAATTTGTGAACCAGAACCTTTACTGCATCATTGCAATGCCTTTAGTGCCTTTACCATGTCCTTATTTAACAAGCCTAAGCTAAAAAAAGAAATTATAAAAGTTATGAAAAAAAAGCCATACGTATAGGAAAAGTATGTAGGTAATGGTGAGACTTTGATGTGGGTCTTGCTCTCATTAGGCTCCTGCCACAATCACTCTGCTATAAGTTTCTTTCAAACTCTCATATTTAAGGGGAGACGGGCAGCTTTGGGTTGTAAAAATTGTTTTGCAAAACCCATTTAGATGTACTCAAATACCATTTAGGAATGCGTTTCTGGTACAGAAAAGGCAGAAATACTCGCTTAAGCTGTGGGTGGCAGGGATAGGGTGGGGTGTCGTCCGTGCGTCACGCCTTGGGGGGGGGGGGGAAGGCAACTCGGCCTTATGTATGGAGCACAAACATAAGGATGGCTCAGAGGTGCTATTTCATATAAATCATGGAACAGCGTATGACAACACTGGAGAGGCTTGGTGGTTTTGGCCAGCCAGTAATAATATTGTATGGTAATACTTTCCACTCTCAAGACTTCGATTTAACGGACAAGCGGATCAAATTATTCAATAAGTCTGCTGGTTAAAAAATGTGTCAGGTAGGACACCCCCTCTGACTCAGAATAGAAGCCTTCTGAGTCCTGTGCATAGTCCTATATACAGCTCTACATATAGTTTACGGTAAGAAAAGAAAAGAAAAAATATTTTCACGTTTTTGTTTTGTAATGATACGTAGTGTCTAGGTTACAGTAAACCCTCAACATTAGTGACCTCATACCGTATTTTACGCCTTATAAGATGCACATTTTTTCCTAAAAAATACCCTGAAAAATACTCGTGCCTCTTCCAAGATGAATGTTGGAATGAGACTGCCGCCAAGACTGGCGGGAGCCGTTCCGCGGCAACTTCCACCTCGGCAGATTGGCGTCAACAACGCCACTTATAGTCTGCTAGTGTTGATGTAGCATTTACCACCAGGCTGTCACACGTATCACAAGCTTTTTTCAGTCCTGGAAATTATAACCCATGGCAAATTCATCAAAACAATTTACTTATACTATGAATCTACTAATACCTTTAGACAAGAGATGTTTATACATATATATATATATATATATATATATATATATATATATATATATATATATATATATATATATATATATATATATATATACTATATATATATATATATACACACAAACCTTGATTTCCCGGATATCGGATTTGCCGGACAAAATCTGAGGTCAATTTTTTTTTTTTTTTTTTTTTTTTATACGTTGAAATGCCTGGTCCTGTTCGTAAATTGACCAAGTTGTGCGGCGGTCCGAGCGTCTCCTGTCACCCCTGGTCAGTGTCCGCGCCTCCCGCCAGGTGGCAGCATGCTCAGCGGTCGTATTGTTTACATTTGGGCACACGACACTCACGGTTCACCTGCACAGCCTCCGTTAGTCCCCTGACCCCCACTGCCCCTGGTGCAGGAACGTCTCTTGAGACTATTGAACACTTTCTGCTGCCTCCCGCCAGGTGGCTGCATGCTCAGCGGACATAAAAGTCCGTGGCGGGGTACACTAAACCCTTCATGTTCGCGGGCTTAAGGCTCGCGGATTTGATTACTCGCGGGTTTTCAACCCCCCCCTTTTTTTAAATTTTTTTTTAATTTTTTTTTTTATTTTTTATTTTTTTTATTATTATTATTATTATTATTTTTTTTTTTTTTTACTCCCTCCCAATTGCTTGCTCTCTACAGGGGCCTTATCCGCCCATGTATGGAGTATGTCTCACATGTTTGGGGAGGATCCACTCATACAGCTCTCCTAAACAGGGTTGAGTCAAAAGCTTTTCGTCTCATCAACTCTTCTCCTCTGACTGACTGTCTTCAATCTTTAAATCACCGTCGCAATGTTGCTTCTCTTGCTCTCTTCTACCGTTATTTTCATGCTCACTGCTCTTCTGAACTTGCTAACTGCATGCCTCCCCCACTCCCGCGGCTTCGCTGCACAAGACTTTCTACTCATTCTCATCCCTATTCTGTCCATCTTCCTAATGCAAGAGTTAATCAGTATCTTTACTCTTTCATCCCTTTCACTGGTAAACTCTGGAACTCTCTTCCTGTTTCTATTTTTCCACTTTCCTATGACTTAAATCTTTTCAAAAGAAGAGTAACAAGACACCTCCCGAACTAAATTGGCCTACCCCTCTGTTTTTATTTTATTCTCTTACTGTCTTCTTTATAGGGACTGGCAACTAAGCGGGCTTTGTGTTACCCATTTTTGTTGTGCCCTTGGCCAGTTCCTTGTGATGTATAAAAAAAAAAAATAAAATAAATAAATAAATAAATAAATTAAAAAAAAAAAAAAAAAAAAAAAAAAAAAAAATGAATGACTAATGTCATGCTCGCGGATTTACGCTAATCGCGGGTGTCTCTGTTCCCTAACCCCCGCGAACATGAAGGGTTTATTGTAGTTGATATTGTCGGTTGCCGGACAGTAAATACTAGAGTAGGATAAACGTCCGGGGGTGGGTAATGGCATCGGACTTACTTTTTTTTTTTTTTTTTTTTGTACTTGTGATTCCCGGACTTTTGCGGTTCCCGGACCAGTGCTCCCCCCTATTAGTCCGGGAAATCGAGGTTTGTGTGTGTATATATATATATATATATATATATATATATATATATATATATATATATATATATATATATATATATATATATATATATATATATATCGTATTTGCCGGCGCATAAGACGCAGTTTTTCCCCTTAAAAAGGAATGCAAAGTTCACCCTGCGTCTAATGCGGCCATATTAGCGAATGAGAGGTCGGGCAGAGAATGCAGAACAGCCGGTGGTGTATTACTAAAGGGGTCTGGAGTGATCTGTGTTGAGCAGTAGTTTACTGAGCACAAATTTGTAACTGTGTTATCAACTGTAATGCATAATACTAAGAAAAGGTTGGAGTTTAAGAGAAAATAAGAGCTGGGGCAACAAGATAGCGATTGTTGCTGCCAAGATGGTCGTGTCAGATGTAAACATCATCCACCCCCCACTGCTGCTCTCCATTGTAAAACGTCTGATATCTCAGGTCTGCCGCTTCACCTGGGATACCTCACTCGGCGACGCCCTCCGCGCACCCACCATGGGTCATTACCGCTCAGACTCCTGCCCACACCCATGGAAAAGACAAACATCCCGCATATTAGATGTCGCCTTAACCCGCATTCGACTCGGGCCATACAAGTTGACACAACAGCTGGAAGGAGATGATAGAAGGGAGGCAGAAAATGGTGATGGAATTTTCGCTGGAATGAGTATTGTTGATAAATGGAATAGTGAAACAAAGAGCGTCTTAAAGTTTTATTTGTAGGAGGAGTGTGAGCGGTGAGAGGGTGGTGTAGTATCTTGGGGAGTCTGTCTATACACACAAGGATGGAGAAAGGGCATCGTGGCTTTGTTGTGTATTTGACAGCGAGTCATTGTACAACGTGGGGACAAGAGGTGCGCGGCGTGTGTGTCTCTGTGTGTCCTGTGCCTGACTGAATTACCTGGCTGGTGTTGCAGTTGTGTCGGCGAGGACAAGTCAGGTCAGCGTCAGGTCACCCTCGGGCCTCTAATCCTGGTCCCAGATAGGGGGGTGGCCTAAGCCGATGCAGGTGTGTATGTGCGTGTGTGTGTTAGCGCTGCTACAGTGGTAAGCAAGGTGGGATAGGAGACAACATAGGCCTTTGTACCACCTCGACCCCTCAATCCTCACCCCTGTACCTCTACGGATAAGGAAACTGTATGAAAGAGTGCTAGTAAAAAGGCCGCAACGATACCTGTAGACGGGACAAAAGTCTTCCACACGGTACACCAAGACCAAGACCCATCACGGCGCCACAGCGTCCGCCTCAAGGCCGAATCACACCATAAAATCATGGTGACACGGCACCGTCTCATCACATCCTTAGAATTTCTTACATTCAAACAAATAGACGTGTTACACTAAACGGTGCGCCGCCGCCACAGCTCCAATACATCACGTACCGTCCTGTCACGTAACGGTTTCTGGGGAAGAATATTTTAACGTAATGAGACTGTGCCGTGCTGATAATTGTCGTTTTCTCAAGGCTTTATGTACCCAAAACAATATCTTTTAGAGTTCAACTCCTCTTCTTCATCCAACAGAAGTGCTATTAATGCAAATTTCTTCAACCATAGCCTCTGAGGCACCATGCCTGCTTAGAGGGTGAGCAGGAACTGCCAAAAATGATGGAACCGTGAGGAATAGTGTGAATACAAGGCACAGCTGACAGAACACTGCCGTGATTTCAGAGTGTGAACCAGCCTTCAACTGTACCTTCCTGAAGAAGACTTATCAACCCTCGCGACTGTGATAGATTCATAGGTGTAAACCAGGGCAAATATCGTCAATCCCGACAACGCTGCCCTTCAACAATAACAAGAAGGAAGAGATGGTTACCTTACAGTGTTACCTAAATATCTACGTAAATTTTTGTTATTGGGCAACCACCGATTTCGAGGCCGAAACTTAGTCCTCCTGAATAGTTTTGGGGTGTTTTGAATTAATCTGGCTCTCGTTTTTGTCGGAATTCAATGTTTGTTTACATGTGTGTGTGTGTGGGGGGGGGCCTGCCCCTCCAGGTCTGCCCCGCAAACATTGCTACGTTTCACACTGCCATATTATAGGTAATATTCGTTTTTTCTCTGTATCATCTGTTACTAAACCAAACCCCACCTCTAACCTAGCCTAATCTGATTTAACCTAACTTAACCTTCTGGCTGAAATAACGGTAGGTTTTCGGTAGTACGTGTAATGCCATTATTATTCAATTGCGCCATGGGAAATGGGGCTCAAAATACTCAGAATGAAGAAAGCTACACGATGATGTAGGTAAGAGTCCTAGGACTTGTGAAAGCCCACTACCAAAATAATACCAATATCTATACTGCAAATTTTCCACAAAGTCTAAACAC